>MEHQ01001856.1:131450-395203 GCA_008828725.1 Saccharina japonica
TTACCCGGGTACGGGTATACACATCGACGGAATACCCGGGTTTAGGTACGAGCCCAGGGACGACCTCAATACCTTACCTAAGTTTTAGGTACGTTAGGTACGGACCCCGATACCTTACCTAAGGTTTAGGTACGTTAGGTACAGCCCTCAATACCTTACCTAAGTTTTAGGTACGTTAGGTACAGCCCTCAATACCTTACCTAAGTTTTAGGTACGTTAGGTACGGACCCCGATACCTTACCTAAGTTTCAGGTACGTTAGGTACGGACCTCCATACCTTACCCGGCTATCGGGTATACATGTCGACGAAATACCCGGGTTTAGGTACGAGCCTTGGGACGACCTCAATACCTTATCTAAGTTTTAGGTACGTTAGGTACGGATCTCAATACCTTACCTAAGTTTTAGGTACGTTAGGTACGGATCTCAATACCTTACCTAAGTTTTAGGTACGTTAGGTACGGCCGTCAATACCTTACCTAAGTTTTAGGTACGTTAGGTACGACCTCAAAAAGTTACCCGGGTTTAGGTATACCTTACCTAACACACCCTTGCAAGGTTGTGTTCTGTAGGGTACCTACAAAGCCATACCCGGGGTATTTACCCCGGTATTACCCTACAAATAACTTCTGTAAGTTCTGTACGACATTTATACCCGTGCCGAGAACTTCTGTGAGTTCTGTACGACATCTGTACCCGTACTCGGAACTTCTGCAAGTTCTGTACGCCCCGTGCCACAATACCAGGGGTACAGGTACAACTATTTTATATCTCCACGGAACTTCTGTGAGTTCTGTCCGCCTGTGACACAATTCCCGGTACTTCTGTCAGTTCTGTAACACTTTATTTCATACCCTTACCCGGAACTTCTGTAAGTTCTGTTCGACATATATACCCGTACCCGGAACTTCTGTGAGCTCTGTACGCCTGTGTCGCAATACCCGGAACTTCTGTCAGTTCTGGTAACACTTTCATACCCGTACCCGGAACTTCTGTAAGTTTCGTGCGACATTCATACCCGTGCCCAGAACTTCTGTAAGTTCTGGACGCCCCGTGCCACAATATCTGGAGTAAGGGAATACCTTTGTCACAATACTTGGGGTGCCGGTGTTCGTGCTTCCGTGGCGTGTTGGCTTCAAGTCATTGTATTATTAGTCGTCCCACAGGGTAGGGGCAACGAGGAGTGCCCTCAGGAGTCCAGGTGCTTTCACACCCAGGCCAAAAGACAAAAATGCGGTGTAACCTATAAAAGGTTAATAGCCCGAACCGACACCATACTGACTCGTAACTGTCATACTGAAGACTCCAAACCAACACCCTCCCGGATTCTTCACAAGACAGGGGCGACAGTGACGAACGAACAATAACAGACTCAACTCCATCACCTAAAACAAAAATGGCAAGAGGAAACTAATCCTCATGAGCGAAAACCTCTTCCATACTCCCACTTACACACTATTGCAATCACAAAAAGAGACTACAACAGCAGCTGCGCATTCGAAGCAAAAACTAAAGCGAAATATATATTGCCAGATATCGCGAGGTCCCCCGGACAAAAAACCCTTTTTGTCCCCTACTACCGTAACAGATTCACCGATCGTAACGGTAAAGCGATATAATAGCAAATATTCTTCTCCGCAACATAGGATTCACCCAACGCTAAAAGTAGTCTAATCCCTCCCAGCTACAGAAGTATCTGATCATCCACAAGCCACCACGTTTCATTACAATGACAACTGCAAAAACAAAACTGACTTGTGCATCAAACCAAATCCTCAACATATCCCCCTTTGAATTTCCAGACAAGATTGCAACCACCCATCAAGTTCGGAAAAACAATATTGGTAGTTGAATGACTAGTCATGACTCTGAATCTAGTCTCTCAATATGAAGCCACAAAGAGATACCAGCCAAACCAAAAGTCAGTGTAATCACTCATACTGCACAACAAAAATACACCCATCAAGGCGTACTTACCCTCACCCCCCCCCTTAAGCCATAAAACTTGACTTTACAAACTGTCCATAATAACCACTATACCCCTCGGGGAACGCCACACATGGCGAGCTGGAATTGCAAGACAGCTTGTCTACATCAAAACACCGTTTTACTACAAAAAGGGGTTTTGGGGGGGTTCAATCGGGATGGACCCAATCAATATATCTCCTATAATACGTACTCATACCATCTACGACTCTACCCGGAACGAACGATAATTTTCCTACCATTCAGAAATCCAACCCGAATCGCAAACGACACTTTACGTACCATTCTCCCTTGCAAACAACTGTCCGCAAAATGATACTGCTATCATTGGTAGAACAACTAATCAATCATGAATAAGCTTACCCTCTTTCATTTTGCAATCAGTAATAGACAGCCCAAAAATAAAAGATACCCGCAAAGTTCAATAAAATCAGTAGTCACCACCAATACCACATACCAGTAATACACCTCTCAAGGTGCACATACTACGTACGTACCCTTATTTCTCCTAACCGTTCAAAATGTAGGTTTCAGTTCCACCAGTCCCCTTCTGGTCCTGTCTATACCAGAAAAACACTGCAAGTTTTTCGGATTTACAAAGACTGTTTGATTTGATCATGAAATTACATTACAAAACTCCAAGGCGAAAAACGGTTACGTACACCATCCAGAACGAATCTTAGACGATACAAAATCTACCATCCACGGCTTCTCCACCCTTGGCCGCGAACAAAAAAACATACCCATATTTCTCCAAACTGTTAGACGTATACATTTCAGTTCTACCAGTCCCCTTCTGGTCCTGTCTATACCAGAAAAACACTACAAGTTTTTCGGATTTACAAGACTGTTTAATTTGAACCTGAAAATATACATTTCAAAACTACCAGGAGAAACAGGCTACGTATACCCATCCATCGACCAAAAACAGATTTCGATCGACTGGTGTATTCATCGTAAAAACAAATCATTTCTACGAAATCCCACCACAATGACCAGACCTGTCCCCCACGCCCCGCGATGTTGCCGGACCCTTCATGAAGCCCCGGCTGACGAAACACCCAGATCTGCTCTCTCCGTGACTCTCCCCGCTGCTGCTGTTGCTGCTGCTTATCATGGAGTGCGTGCGGCCATGCCGCTCGACTTATTGCCAGCCGGACGAAACCCCATCGTTATATTGGTACTGCTGCAGACAGCCCACGATTACCCCACGTCCGGTTCCTGCCACCGCTGATTTTCCAGCAGCAGAATGCACGCGGCTATTATGCGGCGCGACTTTGCCCCACCAAACAACCCCCCAGGTAGGGTGCACACGGCTGGCGGCCGTGCGACTTTTCGCGGAATATGCAGACATGCTTCACCTCGAATCCGATTACCACCACACCTGCTTCCTCCACAACCAACCTTCTGAAGTGGAGCGCGTACGGCATATTCATGTCGCACGACTTTGCAATCCCCCTCTCGCCACACACGAAGGGGGTGCCTACGACGGGTACGCCGTAGGGCTTTTTAGCTGCTGCTGTACGTCCGTCCCCCCTCCACACAGCAGGGGTACGTACGGTTATACTCCCACCATACGTAGGACGTAAGCTGCTGCTACACCCTGCCTACATGCTCCACCGTAGGGCTTTACGTACTGCTGTACACACATACAGCAGCAGTAGTTGACGACGTCGACTCCACGACATCGACTACGGGATCATCCACCACCTCAAACACGGTCTCCTTGCCCAGCGTCACTGGTCAGCACATTCTCCTTGCCACATACATACAACGCTGCTGCTGTACAAGCATGGAGAAAGCCATCAAAGTCTCCAAAAACACCGGTAACCCGGACAGCCGTGCGCGTCGAAAGACCCCTCACCTACGGGATTCCCCTCCCGGTTCCCGTAGTCACCATCGGACGGTTCCGACGATGGTGGTATAGCATCCCTCCCTGCTGCACCACAGCGATGGTTAGCTGTTGCTTCCCACCGGACTCCTCCTGCGCTTTGCATTTTTGGTTGCTTCGAAATCGTGAGCATCATCCCCCCGCTGCTCTTTCTCAGCTCGCGAAAGCAAGGCCCTGATCTAATACTTGAGCTCGAAGGTCACCCACCTAGCACCCATGAGGCTCGCCGAGACTCCATTCTAGAATGTTCGTACTTCCGTGGCGTGTTGGCTTCAAGTCATTGTATTATTAGTCGTCCCACAGGGTAGGGGCAACGAGGAGTGCCCTCAGGAGTCCAGGTGCTTTCACACCCAGGCCAAAAGACAAAAATGCGGTGTAACCTATAAAAGGTTAATAGCCCGAACCGACACCATACTGACTCGTAACTGTCATACTGAAGACTCCAAACCAACAGCCGGCACCTATCCGCGGGTATCTACAACAGGTCTTGATACTTTACAGTCACCCGGAAAGCCGGGGATGGGGGGTGGATATGGATCCTGCGTGGCGAACTCTCCAGCAGCAGGCAAGGCCGCTCGGGCGGCAATTTCTTTACCTGACTGTACACGGCCTGAACTTTAGTGGGAGCGAGTCGTGCGACCCGTGTTGTTATGATCAAACGTGTAATACACATTTATTTGATAACGAACGTCGTGGCCATCTAAGCTGCCCATCGTTCGTCTTCAACCTGAAATAGCTTCGATAATAACTACGTACTCGTCGGAAATACCATAAACATCCCGCCAGCCAGCAGCCTACATAGACGTGCCATACGTACGATATATACCACCGATAGCGATAGTGAAGTCAGCAACCAGAAATCACATCGCGCGTACGATGCCGCTGGGGTTTTAAAACACAGAACAGTGCTAAACTAGGTAAAGGCGAACCACCTCAAGACGTACACCCGTCGTTCCTGCTGACGAAGTAGCGGCACGCTTTGTTTTAGCAAATACTGTGCGTAGGTCGAAAAATTCGTCGTAACTCATCGTTGCAAGTTGCAAGCGTGTGTCGCGTATCATATTAATAGTGTGTAATACTTCATACCCTACCGTACCATTGCTCTGTATTGCCTGTATGGGTTATAATACTATCATTTGTAAATTCGACCGCGACAGCTGTGAGATCAAGGATACTATGTTTTCGTTGTTGATGTTCTTCTCACATTAACTCATCATGTATGTCCAAAATTGTGTGTACGCGGTCACAGGACATGCCCCCATGAACCTGAAGCGGACACATACCTCAAGGGAAAAAAACAGTTTAATATGGTCAAATCAGTGATGGAGATTGGGACTGAATTGCCCTGAAAATATTGGGACTGAATTGCCCTGAAAAGAATGTACTCTCGAGATTGGGTTGGCGGTTTTGGCAGCGTCAAGATTGAGAATCGAAGATTGGTCAACTTTAGGGGCCCCTTCGGACAAAAAATATGTGAACAAATGAAAAACAAATCCGATTTGTTTTTTCAGTTGCAATACTATTTCTGGTATATTTTTCTCCTTTTCGTGACTCCCTAGGGAAAACGGCATTTTTCCAGTTCTAATGCTCTGAATTTCGACCAATGAGTAGTTTCAGAGAGCCTAGATCATGGTCAACATTTGTGTCTCAGGAGGAATATCGATCAGACGCCTTGTCCATCACGAAAAGTGCCTCTTACTCGAAAACGACTCGCCATACCCCTGGTACCCAAGACGAATTTGAAAAATAACAGTTTCTCCGGCTGCTGGTACTGGCTTAACTCAGATTTTCGCTGAGGACGCCGAGCACTAGTAGGTGAACGTCCCTGAACCTCTAGTTCGACCGTCCGTAGCGTCCTACGTGGCCACAGCAGAGTGTAGAGATACCAAACAGGAGCTCCGAAACGATCAAAATCTTGGTGCGGAGCACTTTCGTTTCGTAAAGCAAACGCAGCAATGCTTGCCCTCCCTTGCAGATCCAAGTGCCCCAATACCTCCTAGAGACTCTAACGAACAAGCTATACGTTGGTCGGTCGGAGGTCGGAGCAATAGAACTGGAACTATGCCGTTTTCCGTAAGGGGTACTGGTATGGTGTTAATTTTACCAGAAGTAGTATTGCTGCTGTCTATATAATATATCCCGCGCTTCTGAACTCAAGTTCTCAGGGGTCTCCAGTGGATGCGCTCGATATAAGAGAGGGGTTCGGGGTATTCAACAAGAACTGTATCGTAAGCGTGCGGCAGGTGTACTAACCGCTATTTTGTACTCTCTTTTATCTATATATATATAGATATTTCTCAAACCGATAGCTCTTCAACCGTAGCCGCGACTGTGCACGGTATACGTACATTTTTTAGCGTCTTTGATACTACTGCTGTGGTTCTAGGGCGACTCCGGAAATATAAGGCGTGTGTGCGTACTGTGCCGTGAAGAGGAGGGGGAGAGGAATGCCTGCTTTGAGCCCGCGGGATGGATCTAAGCCACGGCGGAGGAAGGGCGTAAAAAAGAGCTTCCGAGTTACAGCAGGAAATACCCCAAATGACGTAAACAAAAAGCTAAACGTAAAAGTGCTGTACCCAGCTGCGCCTGGTAGAAAATGCCTCGTGCCTGGTACCAGGTACAGGAGATAATACTGTACCTGGTACACCCACGTTTTACCTGGCGTTATATATACGATGTGTCCGTTCATACTACCCTTCCTTGCCCAAATCCGATGAACGACAGAGCGGCGGGGGTGTGCCAAGAACCGCCGGAACATCGCGGCCACCAGCGCCATCACCAGACGCGCTCGTGGAAGAAGCGGTCGAAATGCTCTGCCCTGCGGAGAAGGACGAAGTAATTTTGCAGCTTCACGCAAAGATGCGCCAGCTGGTGGGTGACACAAACCTTCGTACCAAGTTAGGACCAGGTATCATACGCGCTGCTTTTGTAGTGCTACGTAGCAACGCTGCTGACCTGACGCTTCTACTGCTTCTGCTTCTTAGGGCCGACCCTGTTGGTGCTGATGTGCTGATGCTGATGCCATTGCTGCTGATGATGATAATGTCATTGCTGATATTGCTGCTGCCACACTTGCTGCCCTTTGCCGCGGCTGCAAAACCAGACCGATCGGGTGGAGGAGGTGATCGCGTTCTCCGAGCGCACTCTCACGTGCCTCGAGAGGACACACGAGGACGCGCTTCGGGAGAGGCTGGCGTCCGAGCAGCGGTTACGGCAGGAGTTGCATGCGTGGAGGCATCGGCACCCCGAGGTGAGACAGCGGGTGGTGGGGTAGCCACATATACCGGTATACATGCCGATAAATTGCTTTCTTTGTCCGGAAATCGAAGGGGTGCTGTGCCGTCTTCGCTCTCCGAGGAGAAAGGGCGAGGTAACCCACGCGTACCGAGCGCTCAAAAACACGTAAATACCTGACATTTAGTGTGTGTTATGGCAAAATGTGTCCCAGACATTCGCGTCAACAACCGTTGGCAATCTTTGGCGAGCATTGGCACCACGAACGGACAGGCAGAGTAGCGGTATACAAGCATTCGCCAGACACACTACTGTGAAGGAAGCGAGCCCGCGCCGCAGACCTCGGAAAGCGATATCGATGCTCCTGCGGCGGACTATAGTAATGCATCGGGTGCTGAAAAGTCAGAGCCATATAATAGCAGTCGTGTCCGCCCACTAATTTCCCCTTTTCACAACAATCATGCCCCCCCCCGTCCACGCGCGTGCGTCACGGGTACGAGTCTTGAAGACCGAGCGGTTGTAGGGGTAAAACTTGTGCCCTTCATCCACCCCGTTTGAAAGCCCGCCACACGTGTGGATATATTGCGAGTTACTGACTCATCTTTCCTCCGTCCCCTGCCACCACCGCCTCCCGCTTCGCTCTTCCCTTCTCCCCCCTCCCTATTCCCCTCCGCTCCATTCTTCTCCCTTCCTCCTCCCCCCTCCCGCCTCCCCCCCCCCCCCCCCCCCCCCCCCCCCCCCCCCCCCCCCCCCCCCCCCCCCCCCCCTGCCTACGCCCCCATCCCTTATCCCTTATCCCTCCACCTATCTCCCCCCTCCCCCCCCCTTTACTCGCCCGTCGGCCTCTCGTCCAACCGTTCCCGCTTTCCCTTTCCACCCTATTCCCTCTATAATTTTCCACGGTGTGTGTGTGCATAAAACGAAAATGGCCAAACAAACCAATGCGGTAAAATCAATCAGGTCACCGAACTTCGAGAGGAGAATCGTCGTTTGCGCGAGGAGCGTGAGTACAGCCGGTGGGAGTACCGGGTCGTTCTGGGAAAGCTCGCCCGCTTGGAAAAATCGTAGCATATCTCTTTATTTACTGTAGACGATATTGTGCTTGTATTATTCGGAGGGGGCGAGGGTTAGGTGCCCACATGTGGGTGGGGGGTGGAGGAGGGGGGGGGAGGACAGTTGGGGGGGGGTATATGTATTTCCATGGATGGCCGAAGTCGTATGATCATAGACCCTCGCATCCTTACAATGCCGGGACGGAGCACGTCGGGTTTTCGCTGACCAGGCAGACATTTGTTGCATCAAGCGCCGAAGCGCCGTGAGGTATTCGGCGAGTCGCATGTAGGGTGACCTATATCCTGCTAAGAGCCGCTTGCGGGGCGGGCGTCGGCACCTCGCACGTACTCTCTTGCCTAAGAATGACAGCGCCAAGTAAATTGATTTGACGGTCGGGGGGAGGCGGGTGCGTCTGCTGGGCGTCGGCACCTCGCGCGTACTCTCTTGCCTAAGAATGACAGCGCCAAGTAAATTGATTTGACGGTCGGGGGGAGGCGGGTGCGGAATGAGCAGACGTTTTTGTTTTCTGGCTTTGGCCCTGGTGCAGCGTGGTGTACCGAGTACGACTGAGGGCGTGTCTTAACCCTCACCAAGGTACATGGGAACGAGAGGAATGGAACGAGGCTGTTCGTGGTCGCTCGTTCCGTTCCTATATAAAACAAACGTGTGTGAGTCCATGCAGAATCCTGGTCCTCGCCAACGGAATCAGTACGAGCGGTATCCTTTTGCACATGCCACGGCACAACACGCGTGTTTATCCGCAATTGGTGTCCGCGTCCATCTTCGGTGGTGTCCACCCACATCAAACGACATTTTTTGTTTTGTGCCCGTTCGATCGGGCCGTTCGGTCCTCCTGAGCAAGAAGAAGGGATCCAACACTTGTTCTTCCTCTTCCTACAGACTGGTTCAAGGCGAATCCACCAAAAACGTTCAGATTCGGAAGTTCACGCCGTTTTTGGGAGATAGGTCCTGAATTTTTACACACGTGTTCTATGTAGTATATGAACCCCTCTTAACTCTTGAACGGGCGGTGTTTTTTTCGTTTTGTTTTGTTTTTCTCCAAATGTGTGTTTTTGTTTCTGGAATTTGATTTTCGGGCCTTGAGAAACCCCAAATACTCAAAGAAAAAACGAAATAAACTCCGCTCGTCAAGGCCTCGGCAGGGGCTCAAAGAACACGTGTGAAACAAAATCAGGACTTATCTCTAAAAACCGGCGTTAACGTTTGAGCTTTTGTGCGGAAAACATGCGTATTTTGCAGTTGCCCGGTAACTACTTAGTTTCAGTATAGGATTAGCTTTGGGCGTCAAAAATGACTTGGTATTGGCCCTACGCAGTCGAATCTTCGAATATTTGCCCGAAATGGTTTACAGACACGCCTTGAAGTACCTGGAACCGGCTCGTTCATAAAACAATGTTGCAAAAAAGGCCGTTATTTCCTACGGAAACGCCTGACTGTTTTTGGCCCTTTTCAAGACCCGTGGTCGGTCGGGACACATTTTCGCCGCTGGCGCCATCCCTAGGATCCCAACCGAAAACGTGGCTGTGTCACCCTCTTCCACTGTTCATGGCGGTCAGTATGATACCAAATATGTGACATTCGAGTAGCTCTTGCAAGCGGCATTCGTGTCTGACAAAAAATTGCGTCGTTCATCTTGAACCAGCTCGTAGCTGTAATCCTTTCGCGGACACTGAAAGTATGATCCAGATCCAACTCTGGTTGCGAGCAAGTTGACCCCCAACTGTGGCTGTGCTCTTGTGCGAAGGGGTTCACTTCGCTTTCCTTTCCTCCTTCTTCCTCCCTCCCTCCCTCCCTCCACACCCTACTCGAGGGCATGGCACTCCACTGTTCGAAAAATTAATTCTGCTGCAACTCAGTGCTTAGCTCTAACCTTTTTAGCAGTTACAGAAAGTATTATCTACAGTAGATCCAACTCTGGTTGCAAGCAGGCTGGCCCCAAACTGTGGCTGTACTCTTGTGTGAAGGGGTGCACTTCGCTTTCCTTCCGTCTCCTTCTTCCCTCCCCCCCCCCCCCCCTCCCTCCACACCCTGCTTGAGCAATGGCACTGCACTATTTGATAACTGTATTCTACTACGAAGTATAGGTCAGAGGTCAGCCTACTGCTAATCTGCTTCGATAAAACCCTTGGACAGGTACTGAAAAAACGATCCCAATCAAACTCTGGCTGCAAGTATCTCCGAACTGTGGCTGGAATGTACTTTCGTGTGAAGGGGTTCGCACCGTTTTCCTCCCTCCCTCCCTCCCTCCCTCCCTCCACACCCTGCTTGACGCAATGGCACTCCATCAGTCCATAACCCAACTACTGTAGACCACAACTTAGTAATTTGATCTATCCTTTGCACAGTTACTGCAAAATATTATCTAGACCCAGCTCTGGTTGCGAGCAGGTCATTCCCAAGCTGTGGCTGCACTCACGTGTGAAGGGGTTCACTTCGCTTTCTCTCTTCAGTCCCTCCCTCCCTCCCTCCACATCTTGCCTGACGCAACGGCGCTGCTTTATTCGATAACTTAATTCTACAGCAAGGCAGTGCTTAGCTCCAGCCTTATTTTTAAGTAGCTGAACAAATGATCCAGATCTGACCCTGGTTGCACGTAGGTTGTTCCCGAACTGTGACGGTACTCACTTTTGAAGGGGTGCACTTCGTTTCCCCTCCCTCCCTCCCTCCCTCCCGTCACCCACTCCTACCCCTCTCTCTCTCCCTCTCTTTCTCCTACTACTGTGTGTCCTGTACTGAATCTACTAGCCGCCTATGTACCGCGTACACGATGCCCGTAAACGTTGACAGAAACATTTGTTTTGTGAGACGATACCCTTAGCGGCTGTTGTGTGTCAAGGACCAACGTTATTGGACACTGAAACCGCGCTCATGCCTAATTCACAAGTTGTTCGTATGCCTATCTCTATATGATTAGTCTACGGGACACGCAGTTCTCATAGAACCATCGGACTTAACTTTCGGCTCGAAAACTCAAGTACTCATTTTTTTTCATGACCGAAGGGGCCCCTTAACCTTTCGATGTCAATATTTCGAATCCCGCCTTGCCATATCACTGGAAACCTGTATAAACGCATCCTCACCTTCTGCACCCCACGCAAACCAACTGACAAGCACACACTGCAATCAGTTTAGTACGTATCAGTGCATCGTAAGCACCGGTCGCCTCGGCGGTCTAGTGTTTCACCTCGAATGCTATCACGAACAGCAACGTGTGACGGTTCGGGTTAAAACCCCGGCGGGTTTCACAATAAAATAAACATATGGTGTAGGTGCCTTTTTATTATCGCGGAAAGCGCAAGAGCGTGAGTTAGAGAAAATCGATGAAATTCGACTAGCAATGGGAAATTTTGACCCTGTGCGTGAAACTAATCGGGGAAAGTACCGGGGAGCAATCCCACGGTAGGGGTACCACTTTTTGGCTCAATGTTTCCTGACCGGTTGAGCTCCTCACGTGAGTAACCACCGGATAATATTCTTATTTTACTGGTATGTTTGTTTCTGGACTACCGCATCGAAAGGTTTAGTCGGTTTGCGCGAACAAATGTTTCCGAAATCATGTTTCGGGTGATAGATTGGGCTCCTCGTGTGAGTAGCCAAGAAAATTATGCTGCGCCCCTACCGTGGGATGAGTCCGGGAGGGGGGAGAAGGGGAACAATAACTGACCTTGGCCTTATACCAACGACTATTTTCCCGCGACGTTATATGGCAGATTTGTTCCTGCAGTGAGGTCCTGCGCAAGCGACGACATAGCACCGCTGAAAATGATGGCCTACCGTCGTGCTGCTTGGGCATCTCTGTGGGTGCTTCACGCGATCCAAACCTGTCAAGGGCAGTTGACATGTGCAGGGGCGATGGCAGATGACGAGGTGAGGATGTTGGGTAATCCAACTGCTTGCAGTCCGCCCGGGCGAGGAAGATCCGACACACATCGCGTACCCCGAAGTCAAACATCGCACGGCCTTGCTTGCGCACCGACTCGCCCCGCGCCGCATACCTCCCCTTCTCGTCGTTGAAGCCAGAAACGCGAGGCCGTGGTAGATGTAGCAACTTGTTGTCTGGGCTCCTGACATGAGGAACTCAGTACCCCAGCCAAAACGTGACTTCGAACAAACCGTTTTCGCGGAATCCGGCCGGCATTTGTAGGAGCTAGTCCTGAAAACAAAATCACGAAAACATGTGTGTCTACGATAACCGACGTTAGCTAGTGTGCTTCTGGATGATCGGGCTCCTTAGCTTACAGTAGTCGGTAAACCGTTCTTCTTATGGTGAACATGTTTTTCGTCGTTGTACTTTGTGCATTGGATTTGTTTTCTTCGGGTAGCCCTTTGGTTTTCGTGCAGAATCAGTCCTGTGGGTAGGAGGATATAGAGCGACTTAAGCGGGCACCCTCGCACAAATATCATGGCGTGCCTCTACCGCCGTAGCGCGCGCTATCCGGAGGTGCTAGAAACTGGAAAAGCTGAATTGGTCCCCGTGACTAAGTATTGAACCCGAAAGAGAAACCCCTACCCCCGTGGGGTTCGTCTGTACTAATATATATATATATATCACCGTTTCATTTGCCACGCTCTTTCCGTTCCTACCGGGCTGCTTTGTCCGACGGGGCAGTGCGTCCCCGACGCGATATTTATTGCCGTCGGGTGTACAGTGGCCACTGCCGACGGACAATGTGCGGGCGGCCTGGGAAATGACTTCATCTGCATCGATGTGAACCCTACGACGGACGGCGATGTGAGCCACGCTGCTGCCACCTGCGAGCGATTGATTTTGTCGTGTTTGGTACACATTCCACATATTATTCACCATTGTCATGTGGTAGAAGCTCGAAGGCACTCTATGGTTGGCGCAACACATCGTGGAGAATGGGAGTTTTCAGGCCATTGTTTCGACGGACTAGACCCTGAACGCACGCGTGTAGGGCGGGCATCTGCCTGCGACACGAGTAGGTTTTTTCCCATAGCCAGTCAGTAAATAATTGCAATCCAATTCCCACTAGACACGGTCGAGGGGCGACTATCATGCACGCTGCCCAGCATACCCTTGGTGCGAATCAAGACAACCAACGCTGTCCAACAATCGTAAGGCGTGCCAACTCATCGCATCGAGAATCACACGCAGGGCAGAGGTATCCGCCAAACGAAGAGAGGTCGCCCATAATTAACGAGCCATGTCATGTCCTAAGGCACCAATTGTCGTCGCGGGAAACATTTTTGCGTCAGAGGGCATCAGACGCCCCAGTCAAGATCTTGTATATGGTATATCGTAACGATTTAGAATGTTGTTCAAGGCGAACTGTCGTTTCTTCCTTGGTTGTGAAGAGCTCCACGGTCCTTCAGCGAAGCGAACTGTATTTGCGGCCCGGGTCACCCATCAATCCATAGGCGAGGTATATATTCGTAATAGTTAAGCAACGTGTTGCCCCATGGTACAGTAGTTTAGTTGTCGATTCCCCCCAGGTATTGTGGCAGGCGGGGTGCTGCTATCGCCGGCATGTCCATCGTAGGCGTAGCCTGATAAAAGTGGCGAGACAACATATTGTCCTAGTGACTTTGAACGGCATTGTCTCTTGCACTTTGAACTTTGACAGGTGTGCGAGGCGGACCAAGGCTGTTTTTGTCAGAGTGGCGTTTGCCTGGACAGTGGAGGGGAAGGCTTTTGTGGTGAGGCGGGCAGTCTTTGCGACCACGTACTGTTGAAGTTTGTTTCGCGGTGCCGTCGTTTTTTGCTGTGTTTCTGGCGATGTGCAAGGGTCTACGTAGGGCGTCGAAAGCATGTCTTCAACACCGGCCGTGATGTCGTGTTCACGAAGCAGCAGCCACACGAACCGAATTGATACCGCGCCTGCGACAAACTGACAGTCAAATTCCAAATGTGCGTCGAATTACGTGTGTTTTGTCTTACTCTCAAGACGTGTAGAAACACGCTCGGTACGGTACCGATACGTCGGCGAGGGCACGATTTAAATACGCAACCCATTCTTATGGCTGACGATCAACTTTGCTTCTCCTGCTGTTCTCGCCTCTCTGCGGCACTGGCCTTCTACTTCCTAGTCACAACCAGACCTATCAGCACGTACGAAGTGACCTTGGAAATCAATTTCGCCGAGTTGTCCAGTCGATAGCGATGACCGGTAGGGTGGGTACGGTACCATAGGCATGTCGGTATCCGTCATGCACCTGGGCATAATCCTGACTGTACCCTGACTGTCGCTTGGTGTCGTGTTCATCAACGGGTTGTGTTTGGGGGGCTCAAGCGGCGGAAAAGTGTGTTTTTGTGGGACGCAAGGCCAGCTCTCGTTACGAGGGAGGTGTAGGTATTGGCAATAGCACAGAGTACGTGGCCCATCGACCTCGACAAGCTAACATCAAGAAGGCTTGCCGTGAGTCGGCCAGTACAATGCCCCCCGAAAGATGCGTCGAGCGATATAGAGCGCTCATCTTGCCAGCGTTTGTCGAGAGGCCTCTATCCTTTCCTCCTTCGGCTTCTGTATTTCCCTCGTCGACGCCATTACTTGTTTTTGGCGTCATATTGGGGGGGAGAGCGCCACCTTTCAAAATAATATCCGGATATGTTGTGAGTGAAGCTCACGAGCCCGCTTAACCGCCGCTGCGCCAAGCCTCCACCACATTGTTGCATAGGAGACTCCCCGAACACAACGTGCACCACCACAGGCTGCAAGTTTCGGATAAGTTGTTCCTGGTGTTTTTATTGGCTCGCGTGGCTTTGTTGCATTAGACCCATTACTATTTGGCACCTGTTCCATCATCATGACATTTAGGTACAATAGAGGGAACCGTATCTTGATGATGTGAGAGTCCATATACCACAAAAACAAACACTACAGCAGAAATGTCCGTATTTAAGTGGAGTACGCTGAGCTTTTCTTTGACGAACGAGAAGTGTGCGGTATTGCTGCATGCGGTTGTTGTCTAGACGTGTTACTGTCGTCGAAACTGTTCAGTATCTACCTACAGTAGTCGCTGTACGAAGTGCTTCTTGCTTGTTGGGGGATTCGAATGTCACTGCTTGTCCGTCTAGCCTTTTCGCGCTCCGTACATGCGGATTAAGTTTGGCGGCAGACTCGTACATACCTGCGTGATAGAGACGGTTATTTTTGGCTTATTCGTGGCGACTGTCACGATCAGAGAGGCACGACTTTCTAACCGTTTCATGTTGCAGTATGACATTCCGCCCGAAATTAGAACCAGCGTAGTTGGAATTGTGTCGCTAGTCCTGTCGGCGTGTCTGAGAAATATGTTCGTGAAATTGCGGTCGTTCAACGTTTCAAGTTGGCACGAGCTCGTTCAGAGATTAAGTCAGAATAAATTGTAGACGTCAGCAACTAATATCTCGCTTTTAGGTAGAGACTCTAACACTCCACACACGTTTTCCGTGCTCTTATCCCCCGGGGTGTCGAGAGGGGGTGCAAGTTGTTGTTTTGTTTGTTTTGCCAGTTATCTGACGTTTCAATATTTTTCCGGATATTGGGCTTTCTGGGATCATATCTGGAAAACATGCCTAGGGGTACAAGTACCTGGAACCGGCTCGCTCCGAAAATGAAAACTGAAATATGGTATCTTCTATTGGACAGGCCCGACTAGCACTGAGCATTTTAACCGCTTGTTGATGATCAGGACCCACGTATCGCCGCTGTCGTTAGGCCAAAGCCCTTACCATGACAACGGGCTATGACACCCTCTTTCGGCAAGTTATTGCTGTCAGTGCGACACCAAATATGTGGCATTGGAGTTATCTACTGTATGCGGCATCCGTGGCGGACGCGATTTGGGGCGGTTTGTTTGTTTGTACGAGCGTGTACTGCGCGTTCGCACGGCAAATCACGTCTGAGGTTGTTAACTCTACTATGCCCATTTGCCCAAATCTCTCAACACGAACAATGCAGTGTGCCCGGACGGGGTCGACATGTGCGACGACCCGCACATGCAAGGCCTCCGCGGCCAGAAGATCGATTGGTCTGGCGTCGACGGCGGCTGGTACAGCATGCTCAAGGACGACGACGCCGGTTTCCACGTCAACGTCCGTGTCACCGCTCCTCTTCCCGAAGACTTCCCTGACCAGCAACTAATCACGGGCTTCAGCGTGTTGTCGGAGGGGCACTCCCTCGTTATCGAGGTGGAGAACCCTTATGAAACCGACACCAACGGCTGTCCCAGCGGCATCTCGCCTTGCCTTGCCGACGGTGGACTGCGTGCGATCGTCGACGGGGAGGAAGTTGAAGGCCTTCTTCAATTTTCCAGGAACGAGTACGTGGTTGATGGCATCACCCTATCGGCGTCCAACCTTCCAGCAGAGTGCCGGCAGTTTGGCGGGGACAAGATTTGGGCCCGCATGTACGACGAGATGCTGCAGGGCACCCGCACTCTCGCCACCGAAGAACTATTCGAAGACTGGATCCTACGCTTCGACGACATGGCGGCGCCGAACTGGTGCACGAAGTACATCAACGAGCATGGCCTCGCCGATTTGCAGTCCATCCATGCCGTCTTTAAGATCGTGACATCCGCCATCACTGTGCGCCTCAACGTCGGCACGAACTTCCAAGGCGACGGAGACTTAGACTGGGATGGCCGCGTCTTGCCCGACTTGGAGTTCTGGCAGATGGACGTGGGGCTGCACGGCCTGTCCCTCGAAAATGAGTCGCTGTCCGGGATCCTGGGTGAAACGGCCCGCCCGGTGCTGGATGAGGACGGCCGCGCGGTGATGGAAGGGTACGAGGCTTTCCGTGGAACCGTTGAGGACTACCGCGTGTCCGGTCCTCTGGGCACAGACTTCGACCTTCTCCACAAGGTTTAAGCACAGGTTTTCCTGTTTCTCCCCCCATGTTCAGGCTTTTCAAAACTCTCAGTAGATATTATACTGGTTGTTAAAGTATTGACATGACCACCGATTGTGATGCGACAGGGAAATCGGCGGCAAATAAAACATTCGACGTATCTATTTGTTGTTTTTGACAAAAGACACACACTTCTTACACCAAACTCGGCATCGAGAGCGTCGCAACGACGGTGCAGGATCTCAGCATGTTATTGTCATGGATCGTTGGCCGTGTGGTTGGCACCGACCCTTTTCCGAAGCAACTGATGTTCAAGGAGATGCGGGGGGGCGTGTTATTTTGGTTGGCGTTTGTTTTTCGTGAGAGTGTAGTCAGTTCCACTACCTGGCACACAAGTTGGTGCACAGTCAGTACCGTAGGATGTAGGGGACCCTCTGGCTCTTGTGTTGTGCAACGTACACCATACAACAGGGAGTACGATCTTCGATTCACAACCGGAAAGGGACATAGGACATGCTTCGAGATTCAGTAGAAGGTTACGCTTGGGGAGGAAGTTTTATTTAGGTGGTGTCAACATACTGCAGTAGCAATGGTGTTTGTTTTGCGGATATTTCCATTTCCAGGTAGAGGCACGGTACGGTAGAGGTATACCGTTTTTTGGCTAGATTGTATTCGGAATGAGGGGGGTCCTTCACCCAAAATCGACGGGAGTTCGTAGTTGTGATGCGTTATTGGTTCGTCCCACGGTAGGGGCGCAGCTGAATTTTCTGAGCTCCTCAGATGAGGAGCTCAATATCTCACCCCGAAACATGACTTGGGAAACATTCGTTCGCGCAACCCGACCAAAACTTCCAATGCGGTAGTCCAGAAAAATATATATACTACGTAGAAAAAATGATAATAGTATCCGGTGGTTACTAACGTGAGGAGCTTAACCGGTCAGAAACTATCGAGCCAAAAAGTAGTGCCCCTACCGTGGGATTGCTCGAATTGTTCGTTGTGTACATGGGCCATGGCATTTCATCGGGTACAGCAATAATTGTATTTTTTTCCTAAATACGTTTTTTTAGTGCGGGGTGGAAATGCACCCGTCATGTTCTCAAAGTGTGAAGGTCCCAATAAATATGATGATGGATTATTCGAGTACTGCCATAAGCCCCGATTGTAAAGAGGTTACGATGACGATAAAGTACTAGACTGCAGTTACCTTTATTTCAAGACGATATACCACCGTTTGTTATGCGCGCCAGGGGATACTCTGTTGGTTTTCTGCAACAACATAGGTGTCGTGATCACCACTGATTTGAACACCACTGATTCCTGGTCCATCGCATCGGTTGATGCGAGAGAAAACGCCAACATGACTACCATGTACTACTTACGCGCAGTTGCCAAAAATGGCAGAGAGAGAGAGAGCTTTGAAACGTCGGTGCGTAAACACACAGAGGGCAGTAGGTTCGAAAAGCTGGTCGGTCACATGGATAACGAACACTTTCCGAACTAAGTGATGTTTGCGGAGGTGTTTTTTTTGTTTTGTCGGCTGACATTTGAATTGCGACGACGTTGTTGCCATATCTCATGCCTGGATCACTGGTCGTTCTAAGACCTAAGTAGGGTCCCCTTCCCTTGCTCTATACTCGTAGTGTGTATTCTATATACGAGTCGAATACCTCAGGTAATGTGATGAGCGATTCATCCCGGAAGGGGCGTAAAATACAACTTAGAGAGTTATGTTTAATTTGGTTTTTATTTGGTCTACGTAGTTGCAGTAGAGGTAGTTGTTCGCCACGTGTTTTTGATGCATGCACGTAGCGAAACATTATCGTCGAGGAACCCTTGTTCGCCAGGCGAGTAGGAAATGTTGCGAAGGACCTTCTTGATAAAAGCTACTTGAGAAGTTTCAGACATGAATTGGATTTTTCATCCGATTGTACTCGTTCCAGCTTGGTCGGGGCCTTAGAGTGGTAGACGCGAATGCAGTGAGCTGGCGTACAGTGATACTAGCCGCAGTTTCCTTGAAGGATTTTATACTTTGTAACAGTACGCCGACACACTACTGTACCACCAAGGACAGGCTGATACTATCGGTCATGGCAGATCATAGATAATATGATTCGTCTCAAAATGGTTGACAAGCCTATGTCTACCTGATTTCAAGGGCGTTAAACGCATATTTCGCACGCGTGTGTCTTCGGTAGAGGGACGGTTGAATGCTACAAACAACTTGCGGCGACTCCAACGGTACGCAGGCTTGCCGACGTTTTCTTGGCGGGGGTGCAATCACGTTGCATTACGGTACCACAGCAGAGTTTCCCTTTGAGACGCCGTCACGAAGTTGGGTATTTCTGATGGGAAGTTCGAGATTGTCCACGTACGATCGGAAGAGCGGCACGCCGACTTTGTCACAGATCCGTTGCATACGGAAGCGTCCCGTTTTTCAGCAGAGCTTGGTACTAAACTTGTGGCGGTGTCACTCGTTTTGTGTGTTTTACGTGGGTTGTTTTAGGAGATGGATGTTGCGTGGTTGCATGCTGATCTTATGCTCGTACATGGAACGGCATAACGCAGAGCGGTCGGCGATTTTGGCCAGTGCGGCTTCTATGCTAAGGCGGTGCTACTGAAGAACGTCGTTAGGAAGATATACCAGCATAATGTTCGTAGCTTGGATTTCACGTTTATGTAGCTACAGGACTGTCTTATCTTTTTTGGCGATTGATTGACGTTACGTATTTCAGGCTGCGATAATTGGTATACTATAGGGATCACCGTTTTACCTGGTGATTTGTGACGAGCTGTTGGGGGACTGTGTGTCGGGCCTCGCACCGTGTGGGAGCACGGGTGGGCGAATCTGCTGGTGATGCGGTCGTAGCCGGAGCGATTCTGGTTTCCAGAGATTCGGTGTTTCTGTTGTGTCTCGGCAGATGACTGTTGTTCTGGGTGAAGCACTCCCAAGGGCCCGCAGCGCCGGTGATGACAATATATCCTGTACCACTCGTGTGTGGGTGATTGTTATGGTACAACGCAGGGCTGTAATATAACGATACGACCCATCTTATTTGTGGGTGTCGCCCGTGATATCTAACATAGAGAAAAGGCTCACTCCTCTGCGTTCTACTTCTTCAGCGGCATAGCGGCATACCATGTTGTCAGAAAGGGCCACTCTAGAAAGAACACCGAGACTCGATGGGGTGCCTCGAGAGCTGGAACAGAAACCTAGCACGTGTTACGATTAAAGCCGACGGCCGAGGGGAACAGAAATGCGCAGGGCCGAGTAGAGAGGAGCGTGATGGAATATACAGCAGACACTAGACGAGCGTATTGCTAGGTCAACTCGTGCACGGAAACACCGGGGAGCTCGTGCTAAGCTACCGTTTGCTGTAAATAATGGATGAAACTCCCCACTTACTATAGCTTCAATAACTAAAACCGATCTTAGAATCATCAAAGGCCCTCCTGGTGTTCGTAACATACCAAAGCTCAGAGTATAAAACTCATCAACACCAGATAGTCAAGCCCCGAAACTTAACAATTCAGCAGTCTCAGTATTCGTGGCCGAGGACGTCTGCTGTAGTCGTCTGTATGGCGCCCCACACTAACTTTGAGTATGTTCTTTTTTTCAAATCCCATACTTCATTCGAAGTGGTTAAGGACTGTGTTGGTCTCGAACACGGTTTGATGCCGATACATTGGTTCTCATACTTCAATCAAGTCAACGAACATTGTACATATATATTGAGTCGAATACCATACTCTAACATTGTCATACCAGGTATGGGCTTCTCAGTACTAGGCGGAGGATGAGCAGCCTTCGAGGGTTCATGATTTACTCAAGTCAATTAGGTGATACTAATTACGAAACCTCATACATTCGTTAGTATAAATCAAAACAACAATACGCGTTTTCTTTTTTCCGTGTGAACGCGTACAGCATAGGCTGTAAATATATAGCCAAGGTTACTGTATTGAAGTCAAGTTAGTTAGTGGTTTGTATAGCATATGGAAAGCGGGTCTTCGACGTGCCAATAGAAGGATTAGTATGGTTAATCAAGGGGATTGTATCCATACTTGGGGCGAAATCCTATACTTTAAGTGATAGTTCATATAGGCTTCCAGTCTACGGAACAGGATGAAGCCTTGGAGGATCAATACTATTATCAAGCCAGTGGACTGTAGCCTATCTATGGACGAAACCCCATACTTGAATCATGATCGAAAGTTACAGGTGTATATTTCCCTGTGTTAATTCGAATAGGTTAGACTTACACTTATTTTGAGTGAAGCATTTGGTTTGAAGATAATACTTTTACTCAAGATGAGATGGTTTACGGGTTTACATTGAGGCTCACGGGCCCTTAGGGCAGAATATATGGGAGCACTGCAGTCTTACAAAAAAAAAAGGTGTTTTCGCTTGCGATGCGTTGTAATGCATTAGGGGACCGGTGCATTAGGAGACCGAACCTGGGATTTGTGGCTAGGGGACCGGTGCATTAGGGGACCGAACCTGGGATTTTGGCTAGGGGACCGGTGCATAAGGGGACCGGGTCTGGGATTTTGGCTAGGGGACCGGTGCATTAAGGGGCCGCATCGCTGTAATGGCGTACTACCTCTGGTATATTTTGAATCGTTCATGACTCCCTTTCGAAAACGACATATCTCCGGTTATAGTGCTCAGACCTCCCGAAGGCAGTTTTAGAGAGCGTAGGTTATCATGGGCGTCCGTTGGGGTGCTTACCAACACGTTCAAAGTCTTGAGAAAACATTAAGCGTTACATCTATTGATGAGAACAATAGCTGAAAACGTAACAAGCTCTACACAGTCTACAAGCGTATCGTACGTCCATCATAAAAGCTCTCACAGAACCAAGCTGGTATCGGGAGTCCCTGACGGATGCTGGTATTTTTCTCGCGAACGTGCTCGCGCAGTGGGTATCGCCTGCGCTTGCAGCTGGTCTTCGATCCCCAGACGACGACTTGCGCTTCGCTGCCAATTCCCTTCGTCCTCGTCGCTCTCCCGCTCCTGTTCACCTAGTAACTCCTTTCCCATTCCGATTCACCCGGCTTTGGCGGCGGCAGCGGCAGCTGCTCCTGTTAGTTTATCTTCGTTTCCGCGGGCTCTTCCAGCGCCCCGTTAATCTCGATTGCCGCATTCTTCAACAGCTCCTCCTCGCCCCTCAGCAACATACCCCTTCCACTCTCCACCACGGTTGACCGTTTCATCATCATCACGAAAAGTCCTGTGGTCGAGGGTCTCAGAGCATAAGGGGGTCAGGCCCCCTTGCTCTCAGTTCAGTTCAGTCAAGTACAGCTAAGTTAAACAATGTATTTTGTTCGCCATACCTGTTTTCACAGCGTCGTGGCGCCTTGACTCTCCACCCACCGCTGTACGTGAGCCCGGCAACACGCCGAGCAACCGTGAACCTGGGTAATCCAACACGCTTGATCTCGGGCGCCGGATCGATCCGTCGCCTTTTTCATCAAGGACAGTGCCTCTTATTCAAAATGACTCCCCATACCTCTGATACGAGTAGCCATACAAGAAATTTGAAAATGGAGGTTTCTCAGGGTGCTGATTCATACTATTCATATTACAGGACACCTAATACCTAGTAAAACAGGAAATCTGGTCTAGGCTGGATTTCTTATTTGAGAGAGGGTGCTTTCTACACTACGTAATTACAATACGACGACTTCTGAATTTGTTAGTTTCCACCAAATATCAGCCTGGCTTTCGTATTCGCTTGTTTCCTAGTAGGTGTCCTGTTCTGCATAGTAAATAGAAGCAAATTTTGTCACAGTAGTAAGGAAATAGATCGTGTTTACTTGTTTACCCGATTATTTCGATCTAGAAGATCGAGCATTCAGAGCGCGCAGTTCCAATTTTTTGTTTCCTCGCCCAAACATTATATTATCAAAATACCCATAAACCTAGACATGTTGGCATTTTCGCTGTCATGTAGGTGTACATATGATACGCAGCTACAAGCCTCCTCTTCAGGATATGCTCAGTTTAAAATCCCGGGAGTGTCGTCAGTTGGAAAGGGGGGGGTATATCCGGTTGAAATAAGCCTGTGTGTGCCAACATCGCTGCTTTGCTGCGTTTTCACGACATAAATTGGGGAGAAGCGTGGGTCGGAATCGTCCAGCCTGCAACGTTCAAGATGTACTGTGTGCTGTGTGCGGTGTGCGGTGTGATTAAGGTACATCACAGCAAGCAGATAGTCGTTACGTCGATGTCCACAACATGGTTACGCGTAATTACGGGAAGTTAGCTTTGTGCTAAAATTACGCGTGATTTTGAATTTGTGACAAGATGACGTTCGAGAACGTGTGCTTGATTCTCAAGTTGAACATGGAAATGCCATTAACATAACTGTGTGGAAATTCTCGCCAACACTGAGCAACACGCGACTCTAAAATCACCGTGGGACAGCGGCCAAAATGTGAAGCGGTGGTGATGCTGTGCTGCTGTGGCACCGCTGCTGCTGGTGCTGTTGCAGTGTGTACCGTGGCTGCGCGGTTGCTGTCAAAACAGGGAGAAAGAGAGTGCGATCGTACCATGGTGGTCTTGCCCCTGCTGAGGTTACGAATGCTATGAAATTGTACTTTTCTAGGGCGTCAGGAAACACGGTACACACACCTATGCACCGTTTGTGACGGGTCACAACCGGAAGAGCGTGATGTGCAGCTGCTGCTACTATTCCGTAGCAACCACAAATGTAGACAGTAGTTACAAGAACACCTGTGTTTTCGGACATGGTACAGCAGCGGCGGTCTGTTCCGTAGCAACCACATAATAAGTAGACAGTAGACAGTAGACAGTAGTTAGTTGACGCGTGCTACGATAGAGGAAGGTATACCTTTTTTTGGCTGAAACGTTTTCTGAATGACAGGGCCTGTTAAACCAAACTCGTCAAAATACAATTCTTGTCTTGCAGACTGTTTCCCTTTACAGTTAGGCCGGGAGGTTGGTCATCAATTTTGCGCTTTTGTTTTCCTCCAGAATCATTTTTTGTGCGTACTATAATAGAGCTCCTCAAGTTACCAGCCTCAGAAGCATCATGGTGCACACCTACCGTAGTATTTGTCAGTTGCATGAACACTGGTGTATTTGGACATGGTACAGCAGCGGCAGTCAGCAGCAGAGTCATAATAATCTTAAATTTTGTAAGGTTTCCGTTGTCCAGGCAGGCCCTAGCTCAACGGAAACACGTGCACGTCCCGTAGTTACTTGATAGGTTTCTCCAGTTTGAACGCCCAGCGCACGCGCCACAAACCTAGACCGGAGCCCGAACTTGAGCGGTGTGTATACACGGACTTTCTGCTTGCCCCGCCGCCGAGAGCACGCGAAAATACCCTCGTCAGGAATGAAAAAAAAAAAAACATTTCCGATATCCGAATTAAGTCAATTTGACACTCTACATATACGTAGGTGCATAACTGCTCTCGCACCGTGATACTTCCGAAATGTTCAACCCCGTGTCATTTCATGCAGCCTCTGTCATTCTTAAACAAGCCGACGGGTACGAAGCGCTAGCTGATGTCATCTTGAAAAGTGCTACCAGCGTTTCGAGTCGACTTCGCTATGAACGGCGCGTTCAAATTATCTTGCACTCGTTCATTGTGTCGGACTGCCCCTATTAGAAACTAGACACTCGTGAAATGCGCTATTAATAAGCTGCCGGTGAAAACGGATCCAAAAGTACTGCAGTAAACTATCTGCTCGATCTACGTTTTCTGGAGAAAGCGCAAGTCACAGAAATTTAGTGGAAATCGACGAAACTTCTATTGCAGGGGGGCACAACGTCAACACAGACCTAGGCTTGACCAGAGATGGACACCAAAATAAATAAGCAGCCACTCTTGCAGTACTGGTCGAGACCTGAGAAGGGTTGAGTTAAAGCATCGTTGCTGTATCTCCCAGGTCTTTGAGGGCAACACTTTGTTCGACGAGCCAGATACTGATATTTTCCGGTCGGAGGGATCTTGATTTGATTGGTATCTTTAGTCGGCAATTCCCAACTGCCACACACAGTCATACAGCAGTCATCGTAACACTGCCCACAACGTCAACACAGCCCTAGGCTTGACCAGAGAGAAGAACCAAAATGAATAAGCAGTCACTCTCGCAGTACGGGTCGAGACCCTCGGAGGGTTAAATTAGAGCATCGTTGCTGTACCTTCCAGGTCTTTGTGGGCAGCCCATTGTTCGACGAGCCAGATACTGATATTTACCCGTCGGGGTGTTGGATCTTGATTTGATTGGTATCTAGAGTCGGCAATGCCCAACTGCCACAGCCATACAGCAGTCATCGTAAAACTACCCACAACGTCAACACAGCCCTAGGCTTGACCAGAGAAAACCACCAAACTGAATACGCAGTCACTCTTGCAGTATCGCTCGAGACCTTGGAAGGGTTGAGATAGAGCATCGTTGCTGTATCTCCCAGGTCTTTTTGTGTGCAACCCTTTTTGTTCGACGAGCCAGATACTGATATTTACCGGTCGGAGTATTGGACCTTGATTTGATTGGTGTCTTTAGTCGGCAATTCTCAAACTGCCACAGTCATGCACAAGTCATCGTAACACTGCACACAGCGTCCACACAGCCCTAGGCTTGACCAGAGAGAAACACCATAATGAATAACCAGTCACTCTTGCAGTACTGGTCAAGACCCTGGAAGGGTTGAACTAGAGCATCGTTGCTGTACCTCCCAGGTCTCTGTGGGCAGCCCTTTGTTCGAAGAGCAAGATACTGATATTTACCGGTCGGAGTGTTGGATGTTGATTTGAGTGGAATCTGTAGTTGGCAATTCCCAACTGTCACAGTCATACGGCAGTCATTGTAACAGTGCCCCAATACGTCAACACAGCTCTAGGCTTGACCAGAGATGGACACCAAAATAAAAAACCAGCCACTTTTCTTGCAGTACTGGTCGAGACCTAGGAAGGGTTGAGTTAGAGCATCGTTGTTGTACCTTCCTGGGCTTTGTGTGCAGCCCTTTGTTCGACGAGCCGGATACTGATGTTTACCCGTCGGAGTGTTGGTTGGTATCTTTAGCTGGCAATTCCCACCTGTCACAGTTATACAGCAGTCATCCTAACACTGCCCAGTACGTCAACACAGCTCTAAGTTTGACCAGAGAACAACACAAAAATCAATACCCTATGAATCTTCTTGCAGTATTGGTCGGGACCTGGGAAGGGTTGAGTTAGAGCACATCGTTGCTCTACCTCCCAGGTATTTGTGTGCAGCCCTGTGTTCGACGAGCCAGATACTGATATTTACAGGTCGGAGTGTTGGATGTTGATTTTATTGGTATATTTAGTTGGCAATTCCCACCTGTCACAGTTATACGGCAGTCATTGTAACAGTGCCCAATACGTCAGCACACTACTAGGCTTGACCAGAGATGGACACCAAAATCAATAACCAGTCAATCTTCTTGCAGTACGGGTCGAGACCTGGGAAGGGTTGAGTGAGAGCATCGTTGCTGTACCTTTCAGGTTTTTGTGTGCAGCCCTTTGTTCGACGAGCCAAATACTGATATTTACCCGTCGGAGTGTTGGGTGCTAATTTGATTTGTATCTTTAGTAATCAATTGCCAACTGCTACAGTCATACGGTAGTCATCGTAACACTGCACACAACGTCAACACCGCCCTAGGCTTGACCAGAGAGAATAACCATAATGAATAATCAGTCACTTATGCAGTACTGGTCGAGACCTGGGAAGGGTTGAGTGAGAGCATCGTTGCTGTACCTCCCAGGTCTTTGTGTACAGCCTATTGTTCGACGAGCCAGATACTGATATTTATCGGTCGGAGTGTTGGATGTTGATTTGATTGGTATCTTTAGTTGGCAATTCCCACCTGTCACAGTTATACGGCAGTCATTGTAACAGTGTCCAATACGTCATGAAAACTCTAGGCTTGACCAGAGATGGACGCCAAAATCAATAACCAGTCAATCTTCTTGCTGTACGGGTCGAGACCTGGGAAGGGTTGAGTGAGAGCATCGTTGCTGTACCTCCCTGGGCTTTGTGTGCAGCCCTTTGTTTGACGAGCCAGATACTCATATGTACCCGTCGGAGTGTTGGATGCTAATTTGATTGGTATCTTTAGTCAGCAATTCCCAACTGCCAGTCATACAGTAGTCATCGTACCACTGCCCACAACGTCAACACCACCCTAGGCTTGACCAGAGAGAATAGCCACATTGAAATATCAGTCACTTATGCTGTACTGGTCGAGACCTGGGAGAGGTTGAGTGAGTACATCGTTACTGTACCCCCCAGGTCTTTTTGTGCATCCCTTTGTTCGACGAGCCAGATGCTGATATTTACCGGTCGGAGTGTTGGATCTTGATTTGATTGGTATATTTAGTAGGCAAATCCCAACTGCCACAGACATACAGCAGTAATCGTAACCCTGCACAGAGCGTCAACACAGCCCTAGGCTTGACCAGAGAGAAACACAAAAATGAATAACCAGTCACTCTTGCAGTACTGGTCGAGACCCTGAAAGGGTTGAGTGAGAGTATCGTTGCTGTACCTCCCAGGTCTTCTTGGGCAGCTCTTTGTTCGACGAGCCAGATACTGATATTTTCCGGTCGGAGTGTTGGGTGTTGATTTGAGTGGTGTCTTTAGTTGGCAATTCCCAACTGTCATAGTCATACGGCAGTCATTGTATCAGTGCCCAATACGCCAACATAGCTCTAGGCTTGACGGGAGATGGACCCAAAAACAAAAACCAGCCACTTTGCTTGCAGTACTGGTCTAGCCCTGTGAAGGGTTGAGTTAGAGTATCGTTGCTGTACCTCCCAGGTCTTTGTTTGCAGCCATTTATTCGACGAGCCAGATACTGATATCCACCGGTCGGAGTGTTGGATGTTAATTTGATTGGTATCTTTACTTGGCAATTCCCAACTGACACAGTTATACGGCAGTCATTGTAACAGCAGTCCCAAATGCATTAGCACAGCTCTAGGCTTGACCAGAGAGGGACACAAAAATCAATAACCAGTCAATCGTTTAGCACAGTACGGGTCAACACCTGGGAAGGGTTGAGTTAGCACACGTGGACATTTAGCTCAAGCCACAGGGTGTCGGTGCCGGACCCTGTGTGAGGTCGTATTTGGTGGGACCCTGTACAGGGTATCACACAGTAGTAGGTGCCTTGATTCACGGACCCTGTACAGGGTTCGACGCATGGACCCTGTACAGGGTTTGACAAACCAACGGACCCTGTACAGGGTTGGATCCATGGGCCCTGTACAGGGTGTAGACCCTGTACAGGGTTGATTCAATGACCCTGTACAGCGTTTGACCACAGACCCTGTACAAGGTTTGGTCCTTTTGCACCCTGTACAGGGCTTGGCATATGCACCCTGTACACATGCAGGTATACATAACTCTCGAAATAGTAAACACGTTTGTTATTATTGACCGTGCGATGCCCCCCTCCCCACCCCCCCAACTACATGATATCAGACTGATGCAGAGAACAAAAACTGAGTCGTCACGAAGTTGGAGAAAAGCAAGCAAGAAGTGCATGCTCAACGCCTTGACGAGGCACGAAAACACAGCTAATAAAAGCAAAAATAACACATCACTGACGTGTGTTTCAACATTTGACCCTTTTTTCTACCGAACAGTCTCGATAACCCCAGCATGGGACTACGGCCATGCATATGGAGTGAGTAATCCCACGAAGTTGATACGAGGAGAGACTCTCGAGCTCCAGCTGAGCAACCTGCCAGTTCTTCGTGGAAGCGCTTTTGAAACAGTTTGGACTCACGCCTTACGAATGGTACGTATATCGACGCAGAGGACTAACCGCCATATTTCAACAGAGACAAAGTACACATGCCGTATCGCAAATAACACGTGCACCAGTACACGCGGCAACAAGTCAACAATCCATTCGCTCCCTCTCTCGCAAACACGCATAATCCTTCTGTGCCGTTTGTCATCCAGCCCTGCTTGTACAGGAAACCGTCGCCGACGTCCTTGGGCCCGAATACTGTTGCGAGATACGTAGAATAGGGGAAGGAAGGAGAGCACGGAATCCGAACGTCGATATGCAAGTATGAGCAGCGCAACAATAAGCCAACCAAGTCAAATTGGTAGTCGCTGCGTGCCACTATATTGCTGCAGATATCATACGTAAGTACTGCTGTAGTAGTAGTACATACTTCGTTACTGCAGGCGCCGGGCATGCGGCAGCCCCACTGGGCCTCCGCTTTGTATACCCGTACATGTGTAAAGGGAGGGACAAAAGTCAGACCACCAAAACGTACGTACAGCAGTAGTACTTGAATATCACCTACTGGCATACCTGGTACACATGTACACGTATGTGGTGGTAGGTACGGATGTCTGTGTGTTGTAGACTCGTACACACCTACTTGGCGGAGGCTGCCGCGCCTATGCTTTATGCCAAATCTATTGCTCGGCAGGGTAATCTCTTCTGTAATGCCAGCTGTTGTGCTCAACTTTACAACCTACTGCTAGCTATTACACGTCAACGTTCAAACATCAAGTAGGCCGTTGGGGATTTTGAATTTTGTACCGGTACGGCAGTGCGACTTACGTAAAAATAACAGTACTTCGTATGTTTGACTCTGGTATCATGTACGAGCCGTTATATACTTTCGGTGCATCTTATTTGTGGTCGCGTCAAACTTCTTCGCCGAGGGGCTGACTGCAGAGTGGCGAGTTGAAAGCTGATACCCGAAACAACATGGACGTACCTGGTAAACGATAGGGACGCCGAGCAAGGAATGCCGCTCGGTCTCCGGTGGTGACGGTACGGGCATCATCAAGGTTGTGCACGACCACAACACCCACAAGGACCTGCTTGCCTACTGCTGCCCTGTGGCTTGTAGAAAAGACGGCGTAAAAGCTACAAGGCGGTAAGCTCCGAATACCATGGTCGTGCTCTAACCCCACGTTGAGCCAACTTCGCAAACCTCACCATGGTAGAAGTGCCGATAGCCCTGGTGCTGAACGGCCTCAAATCGTCGCAGCGTGGCAAGTCCGATCACCTAGCCTTGCCCCGCGGGTCGGATAGCAACACGTCTGCGACAGTATAAAAAAAAAGCATCAATCCCTTCGAAAAATAGTCGTTGTGGGTCCAAACCCAACCACACAGCCAGCACTCATCGACAGTGGGCGCATGGTTTTTAGTCGCACCAAGACCCCATAACCAGCCCTCCACAGATTCGCGCTGCTACTCCTCGGTTGATGCGGAGCTCTACCAACATTGAGCGCCGTTGGTTGGTGCCTAACGGCATTCGTTCGAAGCAGCGGATAAATCGAAATGACGTGACCAAACCCAACGGCAGGCCAACGCTCGAAAAAAAACAGGGGTTTCGACAATTTTTTATCAGGCCTCAAACGGGGCGAAAAGCCAAATTTCAAATATCAGAATATTTTCAGGAAATATTTTTTCAGAATTTTCTCAGTTTGGAGCTTTTATTTCGGGGGGCTACACCGTACACCCTTAGTTAGCAGGTTCAAGGCTAGTAACACTGTGCATATGAACTCCTTGGGTAATACACTGAGATATAAATAGAGTAGTCCAAGGTTCCTGTGGCACAAAAGGGGAAACCCGCTGGCAAGGGCCCTTGAGCTGCATAGCTTATTAGGGTCTGTATTGATTGACCTTTACAGGGTATGCACCTGTCAAGGTACGACATTTATTTAGACCCTCACAGGGTCGTCTATTTGCAAGGTCCCATAAGATAATAGATGACGCCTGCCAAAGCCTTAACGTGCACAGGTGTGTTTACTGTTGACAGCTGTTCGGGTGTTGGTCATGGTCAAGGTCTGGCATGATTGACCCTGTACAGGGTGTTGACCCTGCCAAGGTAAGCCTCCAGACCCAAAGGGTGGGGTGTCTGTGTACCTGGTACCTAGGTTTCGAAGCTAAATTCCCTGACAATGTCCAACCTCGTCAGGGTCTTTAGTGTTGACCCTGTACAGGGTGTGGACCTGTCAAGGTCTGCCTGATTGACCCTGTACAGGGTCTTGCACTCTGCCAAGGTGAGCCCTCCAGACCCTGACAGGGTGAGGTGTCTGTTGTACCTATTGCAAGGTTCCTGTTTTCGACCCTGTACAGGGTGTAGCCCTGCTCAAGGTCTGAATGATTGACCTGTACAGGGTATTGCACCTGCCAAGGTGAGCCCTCCAGACCCTAACAGGGTGAGATGTCTGTGCACCTATTCAAGGTCCCTGTACGAGGCCTACAAGGTTAAGACCCTGTCAAGGTTCTGCATGATTGGACCCTGTACAGGGTACGAACCCTGTCAAGGTAAGCCCTTCAGACCCTTACAGGGTGGGGTGTCATCCTACCTAGTGCAGGGTTCGCTTGCACAAGACCCTGTCAAGGTCCCAACCTTGGAAAGGGTGTGCTTGGCTGACCCTGTACAGGGTGTAGACCCTGTTAAGGTCTGCGTGATTGACCCGGTACAGGGTATCGACCCTGTCAAGGTAAGCCCTCCAAACCCTGTACAGGGTGTAGACCCTGTAAAGGTCTCCGTGATTGACCCTGTACAGGGTATCGACCCTGTCAAGGTAAGGCCTCCAGACCCTGTACAGGGTGCAGACCCTGTGCAGGGTCTCGCCCCAACACCTTGCCAAGGTCTTCACCCTGTGCAGGGTCTGTTGAGCGTACCCTGCACAGGGTGTTGACCTTGGCAGGGTGTCACAGCATACCCTGTACAGGGTTCGACACCCTGTACAGGGTCGTCACAGGGTCATCACAGGGTGCCGACCCTGACAGGGTGTCCACAGGGTATAGCCGAATGTCCACGTGTGTGTTCGTCGTTTTTCTGAATCTACGAAAAAACAAAAACGGATTTAGAACTTTCTTATAAATTTCGGAGAAAACTCAGATGCGGACCCCTGTAGTAGTGTGGACACTCTACAAATAGTAAATACTACTGTAGTGTTTACAACTGGCCGCTATACACCAACGGTGGAGACGCCATAATTCGAGTAGAAACGGTCGTCGTGAAAGTAGCGCGAACGATTTCTAGACAGTGTTACCTTTAGGGTACTGAATTGGCGTCAGTTCGCGGAGGCTCCAATCTCCAGACTGGTAAGGTGAATAGGAAAACGTCGCTAGGTTACCTACTACGGATATAAGTTCGCCTGGTTCGTACGCCAGCAGGGAGATTTAGTAAGCACTAAATATTACATAAACAGCATATGTAAACAATCCGCCAGATGGTTTCGTTTTTTGCTATCGGAGGACTACCCGTTGACGTCGGGGCCTTGCAGTGACATTTTGGATCTGCAGTAGCTCTCGACGATGTGTACCACCAATCAATCGGTACGCTGTTTCCTGCGCGTGTGTCACCTATTAATAGGTCGGCTCTCCTGACCCTGCCGGGCACAAGCTCGGCCATGCTCGCATTACGTCCCGGATAGGTGTGTACGCATTCACATGAATGGCCGTAGCCGTATGACCATGTAGACCCTCTCGTCCCTACAATGTCGGAGCGGAACACGTCGACCTTTCAACGACCAAGCCGACATGGCTAACACCAAGCGCGAAGCGCCATGAGGTGTTCGGCGAGTCGCACGAAGGCTGAGATCCATCATGCTAAGAACCGCTTGTGAGACGAACTTTCTTGACATATGTATGAGAACGTCGACGGAAGGGGGAGGGGGGTGCAGGCGTACTCATGTATTGCTTGCTTTAGTCGTTTGATCATTGACCACGCATCCCGTTCGAGGCGGGGCACCGTCTAACTCCTACGAGAGACACCTCCAACAGTAGTTGGGCGCTCAAAAATGTTGTTTCCAGCTATTACATTGCAACGTTTTACTAATGGTGTCCTCTTGCTTTTTCGCTGCCTTTCGCACTATCTATCTCCTACAGTAGGACGGCGATCGTTTCCTCGCTACTATCTAGTGTACCAAACTTCTCCATGTAACATTCGTCTATTTCCCTCATCTGTTCTAACCCATCCCGTTTCTTCCTTGTGCATTCTATATTCTCCCACTATACGAGCTCCGATCTCTGTTGGTCTGTCACAAGGGAACACATGTGCATCTACTTGCTCGTCCTCCCATCTACTGGCGAACCTATCTCTTCTCTGTGGCAGGTCAAGGACGGGGTGAGTGCGGTATTGTCGTGTTTTGTGCAAAAACTATTTTTCCGATGCCAAAACGTCTGCTCGTGTATATCGAAACGCATTAGTCTTTGGCACACTGGAATAATTTGTCGGGTGGTTCAGCGCACAGCATTACTACGTTCAGCCGGGAGACAGTCCGAGGTTCAACTTCAGGAGAGCTGGAAGCTTGGGATTACTATGTTGCAGCTGTTTGTTCTTTACGTCAACAATATTATCGTACAATGCTCAAGCAAAGTATGCTGTAGGTACACGAACGTACGTACAAGTTCCCCTCTTTATAGTAATGCTGCTGTTGCCGTTGTTCGAACAAGTGCCAGTAGGTAACAACGATATCTTCGAGTAGGCCCAGGAGCAGGGGAGGCAAACAATATCCAGGTTAGAGCGATGCTTGTCGATACTATTGGAAACCTTTGATTTTGCGTTTCGCGTACTTTGTGGCCAACTCTGTGTAACAAATGTTTAAATTGCTTTACACAATGTGCGAGGTGGAAAATAGTGTGCCGGACGGCCGTTTGTTTCTCGGTGCAGGTTTATCAGTGCAAGTTTTAGTGTTTTCTTCCTCTTCGGTCAAACATGATGTATTTTGAACGGATCCGTCCGCAGTACAGTCGCATTTATGACCTCGATATTCTTATATAACCTCTGTCATTCCGGGCATGCGTGGAGCCAAGGCAGGCGTCAGCCGGCCGCGGCGGTGACCCCGTTGTGATAGCGTACGGTAGACGAAACGCATGTATGTGCATTTTATTGCTTCGACGGATCTACGATCGTATCGTATGTGGTAAGAATATCAATGCATAGGAGAAACAACAACGGTACTTGTCGTATATCGAATTACGTCGTACCAGGTAAGCACTAATCTAGAATACTTCGTACGTATATGGCTCAACCTACTATACAGGTGGTTCAGGCATATAACGCCACATCTATTCAGTGGTCCACACCGCTGTTTTTAGATCAACCCTGAAGTTCAGCGCACATGTTCTATGAAACCCTTATGGTCCATTAATGGTTGAGTTTGTGTTATGTTCCAAGAATATGTTGACGAGGCCACCAACCACGCTGCTAGGTCAACACCACGAGAGAGTCGAAATCAGCAGACGATGTGTGGGAAAGCTTGTCAGGGCCGTGGGTGGCGAATTCAATTGGCTCGAGACGCATGTTACGGGTAGAGGTGCACCATGTACGCATGCTACGGTAGAGGTGCACCATGTTTTTACTGAGCTCGTCACTTATGGAGCGTCATGCCTCACCGAAAAACATTATTCTGGAGGAAACTAAAAGTGCTGCCGGATGCGAAATCTCATGACCGAAGTACGCTCTGAAACACTATTCGTCACAAAAATGAAAATCCGACGAATTTGGGTTAAGGAGCCCGATCGTTCAGAAAACGATTCAGCCAAAAAGTGCTACCTCTACCGTAGCACGCGTCCAATGCTTTGTCTGAGCTCCTCACTTGAGCAGCTCTGTGCCTCTCCGAAAAACAAGCTGTTTTTAGAGGGAAACAAAAGTGCTACCTGATGAACAACCCCATGGCGTAACGGTACAACGAAAACAATTACAACACTAAGGAAGGGTCATTCTTATCGAGCAACGTTTTTTCCAAAACTTCCAAAACTTTTTTTCCAAAAAAAAACAGGAAAATGAAGAAAAAACAGGATTTATTTGGAAATTTGGAATTTTAATAACAGGGCAATTTTTTTGGAAGGCTTCGCATTCCAATTTTAGGAAATCATTTTTGGAAAATGTGTAAGTCCTAAAAATTGCGCGCGAAAAACTTATTTGGAAATTTTGGAAAAAAGTTGCTCGATAAGAACGACCCTAAGAGGGAATTTCGACGGTTTTGGATTAAGGGGTCCCCTCATTCAGAAACGTTTTCAGCCAAAAAAAAGTATACCTTATACCTCTGTCGTAGCAAGGGTCTCGAGTTCAACGTATGGAGGAGAAGGGAACAATGAGTCGGCACTCTGCGTTACCCTGAAATCTATTAGACGCACTGCACACGAGACCGGACGGTAAGCGCCTTGGTTCAGTAAACAGCGCCTCAAGTAGGCCAGCTTATGTCTTATCCGTAGCGAGGGACGATTGTGTCGGGGTTTACGCGTGTGCATTACACACGATAGCTCTGATCGATATGGGGAGGGTGTGGGCACCGATTGGGGTTACTGCTATCCGAATACCATCCTCCGTGTCGACGACACGTCCATTACAAGCGGAAAACGGGATATATACGTTCTGCCTCCACCATGCTACTACTATACAAGCGTACTAAAGGCGTCTCCTTTTACCACGCACAAAATATATGTACTGTATAGGCTGGGACAAAGGTCAAGCCCGGAACACCGTTTTCAGTGAAAATCAAATGTCCCAGGAGTTCATCACCTGGCTGTAGAAGTGAAAAGCGTGCTCTGTGTTGTAGTAGTCCACAATCTTGCTGGTGATGGCGTCCGTAACGACGTCCTTCGGGGAGGGCGTCGCCCTCACGACAGCCGACACCTCCGACGACGTTAGAGTGCCAAAGGCTGCCATTTGAAAGTGACTTCGAGGTGAGTGCTCGTTCGGTCCCTTGTTACGGAGAATAAGCGGTGGAGAAGTTTGCACGAGGCATACGGTAATGACAGACAAGCGTGTTCAAGGCGTCAACACGTCAGCGGGGGCGGAGGGAGAGGCAAAGATGCGGCCAGCTAAGTTTGGGGTGGGGGGGGGGGGGTGGTGATCGTTCGCCTAGTCCTGCATACAGCCATCAACTAAATCGTAACCAACTTCCAACTGCGATCGTACTACTCGAGGTTTGTAGCAAAAACTTGATGCTAATAAACAAGCAGCGAGAATACCGAGCCGCCTGCGAAATAGAAGGAAGGAACGAACGAGGGAAGAAGGGGTCGTGTACCTGGTACACTTCAAGTATGTTTTGAACGTGTAGCAAGTACTACGAGTAACCATGTATTTCAAGCAATTCAGCGGACGAGCCTGCAAAAATAAGACACTCCGAAAAATAACAGATGTTGCCATCAAACATCGCCCAACATGGTGGCGAAAAGCAAGTTTACTTTGCATACTACACATACATATTACGTACAGATATTTCGGCCTGTCTGCGACAATATTATCAATACCCGTAGAGTGAAAACGTTTATTTGGTGCTCATGAAATATGTTTAGACTTGTAACATGTACGATGAATGTAAGGGGTGTCAAATTGGTTGTTAGAGTTGTTTTTTCTGTGTGTGTTCTTCACGTTAAACCGGTATTTCCCCCCGTCGGCATCCAGCACACCCAGACAGTGTCCGTGCCGATTCTTCAACCCTGGAGCTATACGAGCTCTGTGGTCACAGACTGAACATGCGACGCAATCAGACCCAACTTAACAAAACACGATGAACGAACTATATTGCAAGACCTTCCTTGTGGTGACGATTTAAAAAAGGTTTTTGAATCGTTACGGCCCGTATTAACGACGAAAACAAAATCGTATTTGATTAAAAAAAAACAAAAACACGTAATTTCGTGGACAAAATGGCTTCGTATCTTATAGGGGAATAATAGTAACGGTGTATTGTGTTGAAACATCAGCTAACGCCCAAGGGCCAACGAACACCCGTGTGCAACCAACGAGGCGAGATACGACTCGCGTCCTCCCCGGGGCGCCGCGGACAGCGAAATGTGATGTATGCCGGCACCCGCTAAAAAAGGCGACGAGTAGCTCTTGGGGTGTCTTGGGTGGCTGGCGCAGCCCCGAAGCCGCACGCGGGCAGCCTGGACAGGGATACAGCGATTCAGGTTAGCAGTGAACTCGTAACTTAGTCCGTGCTCTCGTGTGTTTCAGGAGGCACAGAGGGGTGGAAAACTGAGTGCACGGCGGTCTTGTGTTCTCTTTTAGGCTCCGCCGGTGGTCAACTCTATATGCCAGGGGCGGTCGGAACTCCGCGCCGAACCTGTAGCGGTGGCCCTGCCTCTCGGGAAGGATGCACCTCGCCTCTGAATCAGTCGCCGACACGGCTCAAGTTTGCGTGGCTTGCTTCGGTTTCATTGAACATGCCACGTATATACATACGTTGGGATACACTCCCTAAATTGAATAGCACGAAAAGCAGAAGACCAAAAAACAGTTTGTGGACATAATCGCCTGACAGTGAATTTCTCCTAAGCCAGCTATATGCGCACTGTGATTGCCTAAGGGGTACATCTTGTAAGCGGCTTATCAACCTAGAGTGTTTTCAACCACATTTCCGCACTGATCGCTAGTGGTACGTACTGAGAGAGGGTTACGATCGGCCTAGGCGCCGAGCACAAAACGTTCACAACTATTCACTAAATCAGCAGGTGTCCACGCCTCGCAAAGGAACTCCCAAAATACTTCTTGTGGAATTCCGTGTGATTCAATTTTACACGAAAATGCCTGCTTTGAGTGTGTATCATTGTATAATAGGGTTGGTCGGTGGCTTGTAGGTCGGTCGGTGGTATAGTAGCAAGAGGTTGGTGTGGGTATGGACCGATCAGACAGGATCAGATGCAAATCAAATCAAGCAAAAAACACTTTTCCGAAGTTCATTAAAAAAAACATTTTCACCAGTGCAGGCCCTCACAGCGGTGCAACACGAGGCTTAATATTTTCAAGAATGGTGGCAGACCCTACGCTGACAGATCATGACGTGATTCTTGTCCGTCTATCATAAATTATATTATTGGTGTACGTTGTGTGTATAGTACTCGTATTAGACGTACTTTCTAATACGCAACAGTGCCGGTCGCCCCGGTGGCCACTCATTATTAATAGTGGTATACATATATACTGCCCTCGAACGATGCAATTAGGAATATATTTGATTTCGTGCGCTCGAACCCCACTTGGGTCAGAGACGCTTGAGGTCATTATGTTTTCAAAATAAAGTAGAATCGACTCCTACGGATCATTGGTTTCCAGCGCCGACAACGCACCGACCATCTCATGTCGTACGCCAAGGCCCTCCAGAAGGCACAATGCGAGAGCGTTGAGACGACCATCCGCAAACGACGCCTCCTCTTTGCGGGGGCCTTACAGCGCACGACCAAGGAGCGGCTGACCCGGCGGGTGATGTTTGGGACGATCGTCGGTGGGACGAACCCGGGACCTGGCCGACCAGAAAAGAACTGGGCCCAATGTCTAGCAGATGACCTCAGGGTTTTTCGAGCGACAGAGGGCCCCACAGACAGCTCCCCTATACTGTTCGGAGCAGAGACGGTACTATGGCCGAGGGCGGCTAAGAAGAGTGGGGTGTGGTATCGGGGGGTCGGCGAGGCGGCAGACCATTTCATGGCGAGGTGGCACAGGGCCGAAGCGGAGAGGAGCTGGCTACGGCATGCAGCTGAGAACGCCAAGAGCGGCGACAAGGAAGAGGGGGGGGGGGGGGGGGGCGTACTGATACAGCTGTCGATGAATGCAGAAACGAAATGGTAGATCGTGCGGCAAGGTATCGACTCGACTAGCCCTTGAATGATATTTGTTGTTTTATTTTGTTTTGTTTGTTTCTTGTTGCATTGTTCACTGGGGGGGGCGAGGCAGAGGTAGTACCGGCTCTTGACACGATTTTTCTTTTAGAGTGGGAGAGAGATGGCAGAAGGTGTGACATGGTCCCTGTATCGGTTTTTATAGCAGAGACGGGAGCTTGTTGTTACCATCGCCTTGAGCTTGCCTTGAGAACGTTTTTTCTCTTTTCCTCTCTCGTGTCTCCTTTCTTGCTTTTTTGCCTTGTTTTTCCCTTTGTTTCCACCCTCTGCCGGTGTCTTCCTCTTTTTCGTGTTGTCTCGCCCGTGCAGCAGTTACCTGTTCCTCTTGGGCACGTGCGTTTTTCTTCTAGGGGCGATTTTGTCTCCCCGCGTCATTTGTATTCTGTTTCATTTCATAATTCGTTTTTTTAATTGTCTTTTGGTGCTTATGTTTTTGGTTCGGCTCGAATCGTTGTGTTCTCGTACCCGGCACGTTAGCATCTCACCTGCTTTGCCCATTAATGTGTGTACATTTTGTTTTGGTTTTTCTCTGTTTCAGTCTGTGAAAACAGAATTTGTATCTCTCTAGGATTAGGAATCAGGACAGGCACTGGGTGTACTGATGTGATTGAGTAGAAAGAACGGGTTTAATGTGAAGACAACACACACACACACACTGCTGAGACGGGGGAAAGAAAGGGTTTCACAATCTGCTCGCGATCATCATTCAGGGCACGAACCATAATAATAATACTCGTATACGTAGCGGGGAGGAAGGAAAACGCCTATTTTGTGACCCCGGATCTGAGATACGACTATACTGCTATCAATAGGAAGGAGCAATAAAGGACGTATGTACGCAAGATATCCTATTCTTATGATTGTCGGAGCTCAGTAAATCGTCAGTTCTCCACGCCCGGGCCATTTGCATATCTCTGCATATTCTCAGGAAACCTGACTTCTCGACGCACGTGCCTCGCGGTTCGCATTCCTTACCCCCGCCGTGTTGAGATTTTTGTTCCGCACGCCGCTGGTCGCAAGCCTTTCAAGTTCTAATTGATTTAATGTTGTGAGGATGAAACCGCTGCGCTCCTATAAAAACACAGCGAAACCTCTATAACAGCTGATGAAAAGATTTTTTTATAATCCCCCGACCTCATCTGACACTTAATCGAATGAGTTTTTTATCGCAGTCCGAATTCTTTTATCCCGAAAGAACCCGTCCGGAAATTTTTCATATCACGTTTTATTAATATGTTCATCCACCTTTTTATTTATGGAGTTTGTGACTGAGATAAAATTTAGCACCCTCTACGTCACTTTAAAAATACAAAAAAATACAACAGCTAAGTTGAAGACTCGAGGATTTCAAGAGTCGAAGCTCATCCTTTTGCATAGGCTTGGATGTAATACTTTCGATCGCGGTCACACGTATTACGATTTTATATGTCCTCATGAGGATGTACATCCCGTATGAGCGGGGACACAATCTGAGGCTTGTGTAGAGAAATTCAGGAAGTGTGTGTCATTGTGGGGGAAATAATATTAAAATATTATTAATTAAATATAAAATAAGCAGTTGAAATAAATCGTACCAGGTATGCTATTTCGCTTTACTATGTATATACCGATACCAGTCATGGTTAGCTTAACCCCCTTCAGACTGCAACGCACTTTTTTCGGGAAAAGACTACTTTGGAATTGTGTGGGTCTCATTTTTGAGTAGTAAAAGGGTTAACAAGCGACTAATTTTGCTGCTATTAATGATATTATCACCTGAAGAAGACATTAATTAATCGGGTCACGCTTTTTCATTCTGAAATGATCATGGCGAAGATCCTCATACGGGATCCAGTCTTATAAGGCCATAAGTTGTTGTTGTGCTTTGTTGTTGCGTACGCTTGATTTAGCGTTGTTGTTTACGTAATGGTTTTTTTTCTAGTGTCGCTAAGTAAGAGTTTCGACTAAGAGTTGTGTTTTTGTATGTTGGGTATTTTTTATGTGTGTTCGCTATACCAGGTTATATTTTTGAAGTACCCCGTTTACGTACTGGTACGTAGTGATACCAATTATTTTTTTTCAAGTAAAGCAGGTATTATTATTTATTAGTATATTTTACAGACGTAGACTTTTTGTACCAGGTATTATATGTATGTATGTTGCCATGATAATGTGATTGTTATTTGTGTTGTTGTTCGGTTGATTGTTGTTGTTGTTGTTGTTGTTGTTGTTAGTTGTTTGAGCTTTCATTTACGCTTCGTTTGTAGAGGGATGTCAGCGTTTCCTTCTTTCTCCATTGGCTTTGGCTTCTTGGCATAACTCCCGGAAACACGAGATCGTAATGGATGTGGCCTGTTGTCTATCGCGTGTCGCTAGCGAGAAAAAAACGTTTCTATGCTTCTATGGGTATCTGGCGTCTTTTTAGACACATGAAGCGTTGATGGGTTGGCAAGTTGTCGTCGGTGTGTTTAACGTAGTAAAGCGTTTTTTATATTTTGATTGTTCGTGTGCGATTTTGCGTATATGTGTGTGTGGCGGTTGTGCTGTGTGTGTTCCGGACGTGAACCTGTAACCGGTATAGCGGTGTTAAGAGTGAAAAAATAATTATTCTGCTGCGTTGGATTTATTTCATGTGCGCGACACGAGAGCTGTAGATGGATGTGCGCGGTTGTTCCGTCGTGTGTCGCACGGGAGATAGTTTCGTTTTATCCACGTATTGCCGTGTAGACGTTGTATATCTGTTCGTGGGTTATTTTTTTCATGGTGCGCGGCTTCTTGGGTTAGGACTGCCGTAGACACGGATAGGGCTAAGATGGAGTGTGGCGGTTGTCTGGGCGTATGTCGCACGGGAATCGTTTCTTGGTTTTATCCACGGTATTGCGGTAGAGGTGGTAACGTTCTGTTCGTGGCGGTTGTCCGGCGTGTGTCGCACGCGAGAGCGCTTTTTCTATTTTGATTGTTTCGTCGAATTCTCGAGTTGTCTTTTTGGAGCATCACTGCCGTAGACACATGAGCGTAGATGGAGTGCGACGGTTGTCTGTCGGGTGTCGCACGTTTAATCATTTTCGTTTTATCCGCACGGTATTGCGGTAGAGCAGGCGTAGAGTGGAATATTCTGTTCGTGGATTACTTTTTTCATGGGTTTGGTTTCGCTGGCACCACTATGTAGATCACATGAGCGTAAATTGATGTGGGCGGCTGTCTGTCGTGTGTCGCACGGGAATTTGTTTTTGTTTTCCCACGGTATTGCATGGTGGGGTGGTATATTCTTTCGTGGCGGTTGTCCAGCGTGTGTTGCACGGGAAACGCTTTTTATATTTTAATTGTGTTTGTTCGATTTTCGATTTGTTAGGCGGTTGACTGTCGTGTGCAGCACGCGGAAATCGTTTTTCTTTATCCCACGTAGTAGCGATGATGGAATATTCCATTCGTGGCATTCGTGGATTTTTCATGGCTTTGGCTTTTTGGCACATTGCCGGACACGGAGCGTAGATGGATGTGGCGTTGGTCTAGCGTGTGTTGCATGGTGTTGCATGGTGTTGCATCGGAAAAACACCCTTATTTGGATGTTTTGTGCTTTTTTTACATGGATGGGTTGGGCTCTTTCGCGGTCACTCCTTTAGTTGTCTGTCGTGCGTTGTGGGATAGTGGCGTTGGGTATACCATATTTTAGAGTCCGTCGATTTTATTCCATGGTTTTGGCTTTGCTTGCCTCATTGCGCTTAGCTTTGTGTGTTTTCTTGGCTGGAGAGTGTGCCTTTGATTGGGGCCTTCATTTATTTGCGTCAGGGATCAATAATCGACATTTTAACGGGACTTCTTTCGATGTTATGGGCCTTTTTTGGCATCATTCATTTCGTCAGGAATCAAATACAAACTGGGTCTCTTGCAACGGTCCCTTGGCATCGTAAACTGGAGCCTTAGCCTCTCGGCCCTTTGGCATTCGTAAAACTTACCTGATGTATTGCGGGCCTTATTCCTTCTTCGCTTCGCGGACGGCCTGGGCCGGCGGCGAAGCCCCCTTGTATAATATAGGATACGTCGTACAAATTTTGAAAAAAAAACTAATCGTGGTCGCCAAATTCACCCCGAATGGCGACGTATTTCGATATTTAATGAAACACAGGAAATACGTTGTTCGGATTGAACAACCGACTTGAAACACAGGAAATACATACGTTGTTCCCATTTAACCCATTTAGGACTGCAGTCCCGTTTTGGGGACAAAGCACTTTAATTCTAAGTCATTTGTCACCAAAACGGGACTCCAGTTCTATAAGGGTTAATAACCGACCAGAAACGGATTTGTGCGAAGTTCGTAGCAAACAAACGTAAACGACGTCATGGTTGTTCAAGCCATCGAGGGGTGGACGGAAAGCTCTTCCCTTTGCTATTCGGAGCAGATATAGATGTTGATATATATGGCCGGAGGCTGCCAAGGAGGGTGAAAAAAATGGAATCGGGGGGTCGCCGAAGCGGCTGGCCGTTTTATGGCGAGGTTGCACGGGAGTCAGGCGGAGAGGAGCTGGCAACGGCACGCAGCTTAGGACGCCAGGAGAAGCGACAAGGGAAGGGCGGGGGGGGGGCAGCCGAACTGATACAGCTGTAGACAAACCAAAGCAGAAACGAAATGATGGTAGATCGTGTACCATGTGCCATACACGCAGCATATCATACAGGCTGGTTCAAGGATACCGCCGAAACAATATTCAGTGGCCAATGTCCACGCCGTTTTTTGGAGATAGACCCTAAAATTTGGCACACAGGTTTTATGCGCCCTTAACGGATGGGGTTTTATTTTTTCGTCAGATATTGTTTGTTTTGTATTTTTTATTTGGGTCTTAAGAGATCCGAAATTTCCGGCGAAAAAACTATTCCATTCGTAAAAGGCTCGGGTAGGGCGCAAAAAACACGTGTACGACCAAATTTCAGGGTCTATCTCCAAAATACGGCGTGGAGATTTCGACTTTTGTGCGGTAAAAGTGCAAAAATAGGCGTTGCCTCGTAATTACTTAGTTTCCGTATATAATCGATTTCGGGCGTTAAATATTACTTAATATCATCACACGTAGTCGGGTCTTCGAATATCTGCGTGAAACTTTGTACGAACATGTCTTGGACCACCTGGAAGCGGCTCGTTCAGAAAACAAAAAATTGGGGGGGGGAAACGTTTTCCTACGGAAACGCCTGACTATTGTTGACCACTTTGAAGGTCTATGATTGGTCGGGCCACATTCTGGGCGGTAGCGCCAGTTCTAGGTGCTTGAACATAGAACTAGCGATGGCAAACCCTCTTCCACTGTTTATGGTGGTCAGTATGATACCAAATATGGGACATTGGAGTTGCTATTGCATGCAGCATTCGTGACTGACGAAATTTCGGTTGATATGCCTGAACCAGCTCGTAGGTATATCGGTTCGACGAGACCTACTTTTACTCCTGTTATTTATTCCACTTTGTTTGTTTATTTCCTGTTGAGTTGTTTACTGGGGGCGCGTGGAAGCGGTAATACCGACCAGGGCGTAAGACAGGTAAGTGGTGAAATGTTATGTTGCGCTGGCGCACCTTTTGTCTCGAATTCCGTTTGTTTTTGCACCATGTACCGAAGATATGGTGCGGTTTGCCGCACCACGCGTTTCCTGTGCCAGACCGTTTGTTACCGTATCATAGCCGAGAAAAGTTGTGCGGGTCCTCGTTCGCCGCTCCCCGCGGGCTATTGCGCTGCAGCGGGCTGCTGCATAGTGGCATTGCCTGGAAAATATTGTCACTCTTGACCAATCAACGATCGCAGCCGTGTCACCATTGTATGTGATTGGTCATTTTGGTTGGTTGCGCTGCTCTGCTGCGGCAGCCAAGCGCTCCCAGAAAGTTTGATGCAGGCCGCTTCCCTGGTAGCCTTAAGGCCGGAAAGGACCGGCTAGATAAAGTTGATGGGTTTTGTGCGGCTGGGTAGTAAAGTAAGTGTGAAGCTGCTCGAGCAAGTTTGGAAAGAGATAAGTAAAGCCCGATACCAAACAAACGGCAAGCTAATGTTTGACGATACGGGAATTGGTGCAGGATACTGCTGCTGCTGCTGCTGCTGTCGCTGCTGCTGCTGCTGGACTGTCGCCGCAGCGAGAGCGTCACCACTAACAAACGCACATCGAACGTCACATAAAGAGGTCACAGGGTGAACAGGACTACGATTACGAAGGAAGCCATCCCAAGATATGATACCATGAGGATACGACACTACTAGGAACTATTGCATGTATGATGCAGTACGACGACGACAAAAACAAACTACAGTAGTAATTCGTATATCGTCTGTCGTCTGTGCTGATATGTCAGCCGCTAGGAAGACTGACTTTGGGCCCTTCGATATCCCTGTGTCACAAGCTGGCCTTTAACTTGACAATACCATTTACATCGTCGGTCTTTTATCTGTAGCTCTCGTGTTGCCGTTGCTGCAGGAGGGTACTTCGTTGGGGACATCGTAGCATAACTCGATTACTGCAGTGGCCCGTATCGAAAATGCCTGCGAACACCTTGAAACATTTGTTTTTTTTCTCTTTTCTCGATGTTCCCGGCGGCGCCATTAAAAAAGTGCTCATCAAGGCTCGTCAAAAATGGCACCGAGGGAGGTGTGGGTTTACGCGAGGTGATATCCGGGGTTCTGGGCCTTTGCATACACACTGTTGTTGCATGTATCGTTGAGTATGTATATGATGCGTATGTATGGACACTGCATTCTGGCTTCAGATATATCATGGTTAATCTATCTCGACGTACTCTCGCTTTTCTGATTGTTTGCCGAGAAGTGCTTACTTCCACTCCAGAGTTATTGAAGCCTGCTCTGTAACCACACAGTCCATTTTTGCGATGAGTCGAGGTGAGAACAACGCCTACGGCATTATTACCTGCCGTACGGGTACGGTACGACAAAAAAAAAAATAAGAAGAGTGATGGGGGTTTGCAAATTGGGGCGGCGTATCCATGTTTTTGTTTCTGGCATACAGTAGTACAGGACACCTGATAAAAAACAGGAATATGTTCCATCAGGCGGGATCTGTTGTTTGGGAATAGGTGGGTTCTGCACTAACTTCAGTATAACGACTCCCGAAATTCTTATATAGTTGCTTTTCAATGCTCAGCCTGCATTTATTATCATGGGTGTTCTATACCGAAGGAACTTGTACGATTCGTTCTAGACGTCAACAAGTGTCCGGTCCCTATTCGATAAACCATAGGAGAAGAACATCGAAATATACTAAGGTTGGGAATAGTTTGCCACCACCCTACGTATGAACTTGGTTTTAGAATGCAATCATTTAGGGTTGCAGGTAAAATACCTGTTAGCTCGCCACAGGAAGAAAACGAATAAAATAATGGCGTTCAAGAGGAACGCGTAAATCTGCCTATCATGCAACATTATTCCAGCCTTCGTATCGTCAGCAAACTATTAATAGTCGACGAAAGTCAGACGATCAAAGCGGACCAACCCCCACGCGGTCGAGGCGACCCTAATGGGGAAAAACATTTTCTACTTGATTTCATTTTTACACACAAAAAGTTTGATAAAACGGCCAATTGTTATTTTTGGCGTTCACCAAGGCTGACGGTCGAGATACATCATTTGTGCTGGGGTGGAGAACCTTTGCTTCGCACGAGGGGAATGGTCGTATCACGTAGTGTGTATATGGTAAGGCACCCACGAGGCAGTTATAAAGTAGTGCTCCCATTGCTGTCTCAGGAAGTGGCCACACAAGAAATTAAATTAACTCATTGAACCTGTCATCCATATGCAAGTAAGTCCGCCTCGCGAGCGGTTCTTTAGTCGGATGCAGCGTACCCTTCATGCGACTCGCCCAACACCTCACGGCGCTTCGCGCTTGGTGCTACGTAGCAGTGTCTGTCTGGTCGGTAAAAACCCGACTTGCCCCGTCCTGGCATTGTAGGGATGCGAGGGTCTATGGTCAGACGACTACGGCCATGCATGACAATGACCCCCCCCCACGGTCGAGGAGGCCCTAATGGAGGAACAGTTTTATCTGCTTGATTTCGTTTTTTGGCGCAAAAAGTAGAATAAAACGGCCAAATCAACACTGGTTTTTAGAGAGAAACAGGTGTAAGATACAGTTCGTCTGACTGGCTATACCCGGCCCCCGTTTGGCATAATCACCAACAACGCCTATATACCATGCAACGCCATTTTGTTTTTGGGTGGAAATCGAGTTTAAAAGGCTTAAACTCTGGTAGCGTTTGTTGATCAACATTTTTAGTCTACTTTCCCTACGATGGCGTCGCAGGCAGGGCGTGAGATTCTGAAGAATGACGTTGGTGGTTCGATCCTCACGTTCATCCCATAAAAAGGAAAAAAATGGGCAAAATCTCATGTTCAAGAATCTGTAAAACTCACTCACTTAGAAAACACCCAGAAAGGAACGATGAGAGCAATGCGATTATTGCATACTGAGTCCAGTACCGAAACGTCGAAGTAAAACTTGGATACTCAGAGTCTCATTGGGGTTCCTGACTTACACCGAAGAGATAAGTCAGGTTTAGTGAGGGAGAATGTGGTGGAAATCGAGTTTAAAAAGGCTAAAATTATTGTAGCATCTGTTGATCGACATTTTTAGTCCACTTTCCCTACATTTTATTACTGACACATACGTTCAGGATAGATTCGGGCAATTGTCAATTGACGTGATGGCTTTGGTTGGCTGTTCTTTTTCACTGTGTGCCCGCGGACTGTCATTCCGGCAGCACTTCAGACAGCAGCTGCGTGCTCCATCTTGTTCCCACGCCTACCGTTTGTTTTTGTACAGACAGCACTTCAGACAGTAGTTACGCTGTAGTCGGCAAATTCATTTGGTAAACAGTGGGAGGGGGGGGGGGGGGGCGATGCTGCTGTAGTCGAATGGAGATTGCGGGCGTGTAGTTCAGTTTTGGACACGCATAACATGCTGTAGGGATTTTAGGTGTACCTCTTCGGACTGGTGTATCCTTTCCCTGCTAAGTGTGCGTGTTCTTTAGGATTCTCTGATGGCTCTAGCACTTTTGTGACCACGGGCTGTGATCTTGCTAGATCAGACTACAGGGATTAGCAACTGAAACGAGTTTAATGTGAAGACAACAACAACAACACTGTTAACACAAATAATTCAATACATTACTGATTAATTCGTCTTAACCCTTCGCACGTAGAAGGACACCATGATATCGATACAGGTACAGGGGCGAGTATATACGAGTATGGGTTCGTTTTAGACGTGTAATACAACGAATGATGAAGCATAACAACGCTTATTAAACACAGCCAGCCACGCTATTAATAATGAGGAGATATTTGATGCTGAGAAGGGCGCTAGCCCTTCGAAGCATCAATAGATGCTCTTCCTAATGGGTTGGGTATGTGCCCGTGGGGGTGTACCCCCCTGGTCGCGAACGGACACAAACGGACAAAAAACAGTTCTGAAAGCTGCCGCAGCGTGGCTTTATTTAAAGAATCCTTAATATTGAGGTTTGTCTGTCTGCACTTCGTTCGCTTTGCTTTTTTTTGGCGCGCGACGCGTACACTGAACCGATTCAGACACGCTCGGGACTGATAGAGGCCCGCTATTTGTGCCGACCGTCCTGTGCTATTCGTGTCGAAAGCCGTGCCGAGATCGGAGAGCTAGGCGGTAGTGACTGCCCTAAACTGTTGCCAGTGCCAAATTGTGTCACTGGGATTTCTCGGCAGTAGAGCAAACTAGCAGTAGTATAAAGCAACGATGAGCATCACCACCGGCAACTCTCAAGCAAATATGTCGGGAGACATGTCAAGCAAGGCAAAACATGCGCTGTCAAGGGTGTAGGGTGGAGTGTTCCACACTAAAAACTAGTTGTTTGGTGACAGTCACGGCATGTCAAGGCTGTCAAGGGTTGAAAGTGAAGACCACATTTCTCGGCAGTAGAGCAACAACGGTGATGATCGGACGAGAAGAGGAAGACCATCATCGCACACAGCACACACACCACCATCACCAGCAAACACCACAACGACGACCATCACCACCACCGCCACCACCCCTGCCCCACGAGCCGCAGGAGCACCAGAAGTTGTTGTTGCTCGTAGTGGCTGGTGGTGGTTGGTGGTGGCTTCGTCCCGTGGTTTGGTGGTGGTTCCTGGTACGCACTCGTTCAGCAGCAGCAGCATTTTGTTTTTTTTTTTCATCCCATTTCTTATCTGCTGCTGCTGCTGAGAGATGCAGAAAACAAAAAGACAATAAAAAACGATTTCTGAAATGATACAGATTTTACGAAATACGAGCAAAAAGACAATACAAATAAAAACGAATTCTGAAATGATTCAGATTTCTTAGTTTGCATTTTTCTCTGTACAAGGTTTTTGCGCTGACACGCATCGCTTAACAATAAATGTTGGTGGGTGGTGTTGGTGATTGTAGGACTACCAGCCCAGGGACCAACCGACCTGATACCTGATACAGATTTTACAAAATACGAGCAAAAAGATCATACAACAAAAACGAATTATGAAATGATTCAGATGTATTTGTTTACTGGTACATTTTTCTCTGTACTCGTACAAGGTTTTTGCGCTGACACGCATCGCTTAATTAACAAGTAAATGTTGGTGGGTGGTGTTGGTGATTGTGGGACTACCAGCGAGGGACCAACCGACCAACCCAGTAAAGGCTCGTGCTCGTGGTGGCTGGGGGTCGTGTAGTGGTGGTGTCGTCGGCCTGTGGTGTGTGATGTGTGTGTGACTTTGGCTGATCGTTTGCTGTAATGGCATACCAGGTACTCATGTATATTATTGCTGTTTTTGAGTCGCTGTCATCGAACGAGAAGAGCAAGAGGGAACACAGCAAAAAGAGAAGAGCCGCCAACGCAGTAGCTTAATGCAGTTAGGGGTTTGACCACTTGAAGGCGTCTGTCACGCTCTTCATTCCCACCGTTCTTGTAATGAGGAGATACTTGATGCGGACAAGGGCGCTAGCCCTTCGGAGCATCAATAGATGCTCTTCCTAATGGGTTGGGTATGTGCCCGTGGGGGTGTACCCCCCTGGTCGCGAACGGACAAAAACGGACAAAAAACGAGTGCTTATTGGACCCAGAAAAAAATCTCTGTGTCGTAGTTTTGTGACCACAGAACTGGTACCTTTTTAGGATGAAGACTCTCGCGAGACGAACGAGCACCAGTCAGTATCATATACGATAATAAATACATACTGCTGTCTATATTAGACGAGTTTTCAATGTTTACACTGCTGCTGCTGCTGCTGCTGCTGCTGCGGCTGCACGTATAATAGTATTATTCCTTTTTTCACGTATAGCTACGTACGTACGTATTTTACGGCCTGCTTACGTAGCACAATTCGACGCGAGAGTTGACAAGGGAAGAAAATGCTGATATATTATCGTGATTGCTGTATACCAAAGGAACTTTAATTTTTTTATTTTTGCATTTTGTTATTCCTTTGTTTTCACGTATACCTACGACGTATTTGACCTGAAGAGTACACAAACATGATGCCCTACGTTTCCGACCTGCTTAGCACCATTCGACGCGAGGGTTGACGAGGGAAGAAAATGCTGAAATCTTCTCGCGATAAAAATACGAGGCAAGAACCGTAGGGGAGAGAAGAGGAGTTTGTGACCCCGGATCTGAGGTACGACAATTAATAGGATGGAGCGAGAAAGGAAGGACGAAGATAATAAAGGGGATGGAAAACAAAAAAACAAAACGAAAACAAAAATGACCACGAACACCCCATCGATCCACTCCTGTACAAGGTTTTTGCGCTGACGCGCATCGCTTCACGATAAATGTTGGTGGGTGGTGTTTGGACAACCGTCCCAGGGATCAACCGACCCATCCAGTTACTCGCTCACCCACAACCCACAACGCACCCCCACCAACCTATATACTCGCGCGTGAGCCAAAAAAGGTTTATGTGCTGACACAAATCGCTTAAAATACAAAACGATCCAATCAATGACAATTGCAGGAACACAGCAAAAAGAGAAAAACGGCCAACGCAGTAGCTTAATGCAGTTAGGAGTTTGACCACTTGAAGGCGTCTGTCACGCTCCTCATTCCCACCGTTCTTGTAACAGTGCCCAATACGTCAACACAGCTCTAGGCTTGACGGGCGATTAACACCGAAATAGATAATCAGTCAATGTTCTTGGAGTACGGGTCGCGACCTTGGAAGGGTTGAGTTAGAGCATCGTTACTGTACCTCCCAGGTCTTTGTGTGCAGCCCTTTGTTCGACGAGCGAGACACTTATATTTTCCGGTCGGAGTGATGGATGTTGATATAATTAGTTTATTCAGCCGGAAATTCCCAACTGTCACAGCCATACCGCAGACATCGTAACACTGCCCACACGGTCAACACAGCCAAAGGCCTGATGTCCGTCGAGCTTTGCAGGTCGAGACCTTGGAAGGGTTGGGTTGGAGCATCGTTGCTGTACCTCCCAGCTCATTGTGTGCAGCCCTTTGTTTGACGAGCCAGATACTGATGTTTACCGGTCGGAGCGTTGGATCTTCATTTGATTGGTAACTTTAGTTGGCAATTCCCAACTGCCACAGTTATACGGCAGTCATCGTAACACTGCCCACAACGTCAGCACAGCTCTAGGCTTAAACGGAGAAAATCACCAAAATCGATACCCAGTCAATCTTCTTGGAGTACGGGTCGCGACCTTGGAAGGGTTGAGTTAGAGCAACGTTACTGTACCTCCCAGGTCTTTGTGTGCAGCCCTTTGTTCGACGAGCGAGACACTTATATTTACCGGTCGGAGTGATGGATGTTGATTTAATTGGTATATTTAGTCGGCAATTCCCAACTGTCACAGTCATACGTCAGTCATTGTAACACCGCCCAATACGTCAACACAGCGCTGGGCTTTAACAGAGATGGACACCAAAATCAATTACCATTCACTATTGCAGTACTGGTCGAGACCTTTGAAGGGTTGAGTTAGAGCATCGTTGCTGTACCTCCAAGTTCTTTGTGTGCAGCCCTTTGTTCGACGAGCCAGATACTGATGTTTACCGGTCGGATTGTTGAATCTTTATTTGATTGGTATCTTTAGTTGGCAATTCCTAACTGTCACAGTTATTCGGCAGTCATTTTAACAGTGCCCAATACCTCAACACAGCTCTAAGCTTGACCGGAGAGAAACACCAAAATCGACAACCAGTCAATCGTCTTGCAGTACCGGTCGCGAACTTGGAAGTGTTGAGTTAGAGCATCGCGTTGCTGTACCTCCCAGGTCTTTGTGTGCAGCCCTTTTTCGACGAGGTAGACACTTATATTTACCTGTCGGAGCGATGGATGTTGATTTTATTGTTATCTTGAGTCGGCAATGCCAAACTGCTACAGTCATACAGCAGGCATCCTAACCCTGCCCACAACGTCAACACAGCCCTAGGCTTGAGCAGAGATGGGCACCAAAATCAATACCTGGTCACTCTTGCAATACTGGTCGAGACCTGGCAAGGGTTGAGTTAGAGCATCGTTGCTGTACCTCCCAGGTCTTAGTGTGCAGCCCTTAGTTTGACGAGCCAGATACTGATATTTACCGGTCCGGTGTTAGATCTTTATTTGATTGGTATCTTTAGTTGGAAATTCCCAACTGTCACAGTTATACGGCAGTCATTGTAACAGTGCCTAATACGTAAACACAGCTCTAGGCTTGGCCGGAGAGAAACATCAAAGTCGATAACCAGTCAATATTTTTGCAGTACGGGTCGCGACCTTGGAAGGGTTGAGTTAGAGCATCGTTGCTGTACCTCCCAGGTCTTTGTGTGTAGCCCTTTGTTCGACGAGCCAAACAATTGTATTTACCGGTCGGGGTGATGGATGTTGATTTTATTAGTATCTTTAGTCGGCAATGCCCAACTGCCACTGCTTACAGCAGGCATCCTGACACTGCCCACCACGTCAACACAGCCCTAGGCTTGACCAGAGATGGACACCAAAATCAATACTTAGTCACTCTTGCTATACGGGTCGCGACCTTGGAAGGGTTGAGTTGGAGCATCGTTGCTGTACCTCCCAGGTCTTTGTGTGCAGCCCTTTGTTCGACGAGACAGATACTGATATTTACCGGTCGAAGTGTTGGATATTGATTTGATTGGCATATTTAGTTGGCAATTCCCAACTGTCACAGTTATACGGCAGTCATTGTAACAGTGCCCAATACGTCAACACAGCTCTAGGCTTGACCAGAGATGGACACCAAAATTATAATACCTAGTCACTCTTGCAATACTGGTCGAGACCTGGGAAGGGTTGAGTTTGCGCATCGTTGCTGTACCTTCCAGGTCTTTGTGTGCAGCCCTTTGTTTGACGAGCCAGATACTGATATTTACCGGTCGGAGAGTTGGATCTTTATTTGGTTGGTGATTTTAGTCGGCAATTCCCAACTGCGACAGTCATCATCATACAGCGGTCATTGTAACACTGCCCACAACGTCAACACAGCGCTAGGCTTGACCAGAGATGAACACTAAAATCAATAACCAGTCACTCTTGCAGCACTGGCGGAAACCTCGGTAGAGTTGAGTCACACCATCGTTGCTGTACTATGAAGGCCGTTGTGTGCAGCCTTTTGTTCGACGAGCCAGATGCATACGTATGTTTACCGGTCGGAGTGTTGGATCTTGATTTGATTGGTATCTTTAGTCGGCAATTCCCAAATGCCATCATACAGCGGTCGTTGTAACACTGCCCACAACATCAACACAGTTCTAGGCTTGACCAGAGATGAACGCTAAAATCAATAACCAGTCACTCTTGCAGCACTGGCGGAAACCTTTGTAGAGTTGAGTTACAACATCGTTGCTGTACCTTGAAGGTCGTTGTGTTCAGCCCTTTGTTCGACGAGCCGGATACGGATGTTTACGGGTCGGAGTGTAGGAGCTTGATTTGATTGGTATCTTTGGTTGGCAATTCCCAAAGGTCACAATAATATTACGGCAGTCATATTGTAATACTGCCCAGAACATCAACACAGTTCTAGGCTCGACCAGAGCTGAACACCAAAATCAATAATCAGTCACTCTTGCAGCACTGGCGGAAACCTCGGTAGAGTTGAGTTGGGGCATCGTTGCTGTACCTCCCAGGTCTTTGTGTGCAGCCCTTTGTTGGACGAGACTGATACTGATATTTACCGGTCGGAGTGTTGGATCTTTATTTGATTGGTATGTTTAGTCGGAAATTCCCAACTGTCACAGTTATACGGCAGTCATTGTAGCACTGCCCAATACGTCAACACAGTACTAGGCTTGACCAGAGATGGACACCAAAATCAATACCTAGTCACTCTTGCAGTACTGGTCGAGACCTTGGAAGGGTTGAGTTACACCATCGTTGCTGTACCTCCCAGGTCTTTGTGTGCAGCCCTTTGTTCGACGAGCCGGATTCCAGTCGGAGTGTTGGATCTTGATTTGATTGGTATATTTAGTCCGCAATTCCTAACTGCCACAGTCATACAGCAGTCATCGTAACACTGCCGACAACCTCAACACAACCTTGTCTACTGTATTAACGTTTTTACGAACAATGTATGTTCCCATTTTCTATTTTATACGAGTCTCGATCAAATTGGAACCTTTCCCAGCCACAGCATCCCGAGTCCACCTAGAATATTCCCAAGCACAGCATCCAAGCAGGCTCAGTCAACCTAGATCATTACCAAGCACAGCATCCAAGCTCTGACCACTGTCATGGGGTTTGGATTAGGACCAGGGTCGGGGGGTCGGCTCTAGGCGCCAAGCACGAAGCCTCCGTAAATAGTCACTACCAATGTGTGCCCACCCCTCGAAATACCTGGTCAAGATGTAAAGCCTCGCCCTTTATTGCAGACAACAAATACATTTGGTTTAAGAAACACATTTCAATCTGGGCAAACTGACCTACAGAATAAGAAACAGCCACATACGAATTAGCAGCGGTCGAACTGGGACGGGCGGAGACCCCGTGCAAATGCTGCACGGAGCTTTCGAAATACGTGGCGAAGGGGGCGTCGTTTCGTGTGAGCATCTGTGCATAGCAGGGTTCTATGGTCCTCCGTAATAGTTGAAACGCTGAACCGTTATGCACGATATATTGATGGCAAGTACGGGGGGAGAGAAGCGGAGGCGTCTACTTATATAGTCCAGAAGGCCGTAGAAGGTAGAGTATCCCAAGAGTTGATGGAACTTCAAGATGCAAGCGAAACAAACGGGTCAGTATCTAAACAACGAAGACACCGGCCCGTGCTTCTCCTCCGAACCCCCACTACTGTGGCTTTTGTGTATACCAGTCTGACCGTAAATATAAGCAACTTTAGGAAAACCGTAAATATAAGCAACATCCTAAATAGAGGCCATGGGGTACTGTAATGGTGCACCTCAGAATCGTTAACATTCGTATCATCATGTAGTAGTCTAGAGGGTTCCAAATTTTCATTATCTGACCCGGGGATGGTTAGATATCACCCCCCCCCCCTCATACCTGGGATTTCGCGCAATTTTTCCAGTAAGGATTTTTTCCGAGAATTACTGAGCTCTCCCAAGCCGAAAAATCGACTTTTTTACATTGGTTTTTACTATCGTATTTTTGGTACTTCTGGCCATGTAAAGAATTGCTCGTTGCAAGTATTATCATACATCATTGCTCTCAACCGGCAGAAACAAAAAAATCAGGTCCGAGTGCTACTTCGTTGGGTCGACATACACAAAGCAAAAGTAAAAAAAATGAAAAACAAAATAGTGCCAAAAAAAGGGGATAGTGACGATGCTGGGAATCGAACTGCGGCCATCGGATTCACAGTACTACCTATTCTACCAGTATATTTTTTACTATGTCAGGAAGTTGCTTATATTTACGGTCAGACTGATAGGTATTATGGTAAGAACCACACCACGCACGGATGACGCAAATTTGATCAAGTCGCTAGGACGTGCAGACTCACCGCAGCAGTACCACAGAGAGGCGGCACTAGCACAGGCACTAGCACAGACAGCAGGCGGCAGCGAGTGCGCGAGTGGCTGAAGCTGCAACGGGGGTCGAGGGGATGGGGGAAATGAGGAAGAGGCGTAGTGACCAGAAAACGGCCGTGGAGTCAGAACTTTTTTTTTCCTGTAATCACAGACGGGTTCGAAAAAGAACGACGCTCGTACCTGGTTTTCGCCGACTCCCAGACAAGGATCACGCGCTGTTGACTTAGCTAGAAGCACAGGTAGTGACTGGCGTGGCCAAAAGAGCCGAAAGTTTTGGAATGTCGGCAATGGAATGCAATATGGCGCATGACGCGGGTTTGTTCCACGCACGGTATTCGGGACCCATAATCGAAGACGTAGAAAACAACTTTCGAGGGTCAGTCGAGAGGTCAAAACGGCCAAGGGGTCAAAACGGTAATACACGGGATCAAAAAGGCGAGTCATGGAGTTAACTGGTCATTCAAGGTGTCAAAACGGTCAGTCAAGGGGTCAAATTGGTCAGTCAAGGGGTCAAACTGGTCAGTCAAGAAATCAAACCGGTCAGTCAAGAAATCGAACCGGAACGAGTGCAGTAAGCGGAGACAACTGAACGAACGCACACACGTTTGCAATATCTTGATATTTGAATGTATATACAAAGTTCCGCTTTAGAATGGTGTTTACTGGAAATCTCGGGGGGTGCACGTCGCGCGTTGAAAAGAGTGAGCATCGTCACCACCAAGCGTCCCCACTGTATTTACTCCGAGTACGTACTCGCACAGCTGAATACTGCTGTGTAACTGTGTAACAGGATTAGGTTTGACCACGTGTACTTGATTTTAAAAATGTACGTGGAAATGTGAGCATAACTGCATGGATCTCCGGATGAACACAGCACACACCTACGAATACAACGACCATCAACATGGGAAGCAGTGGTGCTGTTGTAGGGCTGTTGCAATGCTGCTTCCGTCGTAGTGTCCACAGCGGTTGCGCGGCTGCTTTTGTAATGCGGAGTAAATGTGCGATCGTATCATGATTTCCCTGAGGTTACGGGTAATATCTCTTGGTCCATACTTCGTATAGGTGCGCAGGATATATGGCACACACGCACCGACATATGCACTACCTGTGGCGATCACGACAGGAAGGGTTTCGTGTGCGAGTGCTGTTGTTCCGTGGCAACCACATAGTGAGCAGCTTCGTCGACAGCGTATTTGGACAGCGGCCAGCAGCAGAGCAGCAGAGCACAATCTTGAAAATGTGGGGTTTGCATTGTCCTGGCAGGCTCTAGTTCGGCAGATCCCGTAGTCGTTACTGCGTAGAGGTATACACAACTCCGGAGGTGCGTTTAAGAATACAACTCCCTCTAAAACCAAGTAAATAGAATTCGGCCATTTTTCACACTTTTTTTTTTTCCGTGCATCTCGACATGGGGTTGGGTTAGGGTTAGGGTTAGGGTTAGGGTTAGGTTATAGGGTTAAGCGAGGGTCGTGGTGGACCAAAAATAACTTCGAAAAAAGTGGCTATTTCTATTCACTTGGTTTTAGACAGAGGAGTTGTATTCTTAAACGCAACTCGCGAGCGGTGTTTACCGGTACCCGTCGTTACTTGCCACTTTTCGCAACTTTGAACGCCCAGAGCTCGCGCCACGGACCTCGGCTGGGCCCTAAACCTGAGGCGTGTGTTCAAGCGGGTCTCCTGCGTGCCCCGCGGCCGAGAGCACGACAAAAACAAAAACGGCCGGAAGACCGATGTCCAACAAAATTACCTTTGCTGCATATACATCTATGTTCGGGGTTGTTTCCCTCGAAATCAATAACGTGTTAAATTATTGGGCAGCGGCCAAAAACAGGTACACCTGGTCCGTTCGGGGCCAAAAACAGGTACATACTAAAATCAAGTTTAAAACGCACCCCACGAACCTGCCGTTCCTTGCAACGCAAGTAGAGTTGTCCCATGTTCTTCGTGCTCGCCCGGCGGCTACGTAGTATATCCGTATGTACTCGTGTTCGCAAGTAGAGTTGTTCCATGTTCTATATACGAGCAGCTGCTATTAACAGTATATACGAGGAACGAACGCCTGCTGCTGTATGCTCCCGTCTCAGCTTGCGACACCCCTGGTATTCCAAGTCAACCACAATCCCGAAGGGGAGCCTTCTATCTCGTATTATTTCGGTGGAAGTGTGCAGGCAGATATGTGTGTCGCTCGAGTGGCGTGTGGTGCGAGGTGCGAAGGGAGGAGGGGGTCTCCGCGTACGTCGGCATTGGTATAGGGGGCATAGGGTGGAACTATGAAGGGCCTCTGATTGGTTTAAAAACGACAAAAAAAAGGTGAAAGTCAAGCAGAGTAGACAAAATCAGGTATACCTGGGTTTTAAAGAGGCAAAAACAGGTACAACGAGTTTTGGACCAATGGCAGGGCACGTGGAGTGCGTTTTTGACTTGATTTTAATTATGTACCTGTTTTTGGCCGCAAACGGACCAGGTATACCTTTTTTTGGCCGATGCCCTAAATTATTTACTGTAGAGCAGGGCAATCGTTGCCCTGCTGTTCCCTAGGTGTTACCAATTAGGATATGGTTGGGTTAGGGTTAGGTTGGACGGAATTAATTATTTGTCCCTGTGCCTCCGTCTCCCGCGGCTCAGCATCGCGGGACTCCGTTCTTGAAGGCCTTTCCCAGCGAGTAGCAAGTCGTAGGTTAGTCTGGGTTAGCTGTTGTAGTGTGTTGAGCGAGGTACGGCGTCTTCCCCAATCTGTGACATCTAGCCGAGCTAACCCCAAGAACACGCTGGGGGCATCTGACCGCGACACGCCGAAGAACCCAGTATTTTTACGTCGCCTTGACGTCCAGATCTACGGCGAAATCTACCAAGAATCGTGCCCTGTGAGCGTTTTGGCGCATAGTCTACAGACCGGGCTTATGTATAACGGCAGTCATTATTGTCATTCTCTGTGGGCAGTGTGTGGGGCGCTTCGCAGTACGTCCGATGTTCAGCCTTGGCCACAATATAGCTAACGTGTGTAGAGCACTCTCAACTCTTGGCAATACGTCTGACCCCGATCCTTCGCCACAATGCCCCTAACATTTTCGGCATCACGCAAGGCTGCGACCGGTACATCATATTATTGCACCTGGTGTGTATCATAATATGACGTACCCCGGGGAAGAAACGATAGTGTTAGTACGTACTACTCCGTAGTATTAATTATATTTTCTGCTGTACGTAGATGCACGGAAGAAGAGAAGGCACAGCACGGCACAGCACTGCAGGACCGCACGGCAGGCCACGACACCGCACGGCACCGCACGGCACCGCGCGGCGCTGCGCTGCATTACGTACAGCTGTACGTACGTACAACTGAATGTATAGTACATACGCACCATGTTTTGTCGTTTTCTGTTTTGATTGTTCTCTCGCGCGGAGAAGGAGTGCAGATGCAGCAGCAGCAGCGGCACAGCATACGTGCGTCGGATATGTATCGAAGATGCACGTATGTATCAGTACTACAACAGCAGTACCTATGATGCATTCCACTAGCTGTGAGCCGTCGAAAGTATGCGGGTGGTATATGATGTATGACCAGTATCGAAGATACACACACGTATCAGTACTGCGGTGCCACCACACAGTTAGTTAGCTACCGTGCTGAGTGTGTTGTAACTGTTGTTGTTGTTGTTGTTGTTGTTGTGACTGCGTCGAAAAGGTGTGGAAGCTCGCACGGCAGGCAGAGCTGCAAAGCATATAATACTAATACGCCAGGTTTGCGACAAAGATCAAGGTACATAAGAGTACAAACACATAAGTACAGCAGTAGTATCGCACTACAGCAGTATAACGGCAGTCATTATTGTCATTCTCTGTGGGCAGTGTGTGGGGCGCTTCGCAGTACGTCCGATGTTCAGCCTTGGCCACAATATAGCTAACGTGTGTAGAGCACTCTCAACTCTTCGCACTACGTCTGACCCCGATCCTTCGCCACAATGCCGCTAACATTTTCGGCATCACGCAAGGCTGCGACCGGTACATCATAGTATTGCACCTGGTGTGTGTATCATAATATGACGTACCCCGGGGAAGAAACGATAGTGTTAGTACGTACTACTATTAATAGTACTAATTATATTTGCTGCTGTATAAGTAGATGTACGGAAGAGAAGGCACAGCACGGCACAGCACTGCAGGACCGCACGGCAGGCCACGACACCGCACGGCACCGCGCGGCGCTGCGCTGCACTACGTACTGCTGTACGTACGTACAACTGAATGTATAGTACCCGCCTACCGTGGTATTGTACTGCAGTACGTATGAATAGTAGTACTGGTATGTTGTGGCATGTGGCGTATAAGTACCTACGGCAGCAGCAGCAACTTCCTACCAGGTATGTTATATATAGAGAAGATACAGCAGCAGCCAGTAGTACGCAGGACGCACGTACGTGTGATAAGTAAGTTCAAGTACAGCAGTAGCAGTATTAATAGTGAAAGTTTGCACGAACCCTAGGAAAATTCTACGTCAATTACTGGAGGGTGGAAGCCACCCCGGCAAAAAACGCCAAAGAATATCCGGCAACACCCTAGAGCAGCTGCCTGCTCGTGGGCCTGCGGATCGAAGAGATAGCAAAGCCAGCTTGTGCGGTCGACAGCCATTAGGGGGCACCCACGCTGAGAACCCCGTTGGGGGACAGAGATATCTACCGCTAGAGCCTCCATCGGTTTCGATCCATGGCCTGTACGAAATTTGCGAACCAGTGTCAACATCACGAGTGACTCGTGACGTACGTAGGAAATACTGTTGTTTTTCTCAAGTACTTCGATTTACTGTGGCGTTTGAAACTACCCTGGGGGAAAATGCCACAGAATCTACAGCAATGCCCATTCTGGTCAAGACGAGTCAAGAGCATGCAGCCTGAGACGAACTTGCACGACCCTTCGCAATTGGCGGGCAACGATCTCAATAACGCTGTTAACCACGCCCGCTGAACGACCTATATGGCTCGACGATGTGATCTCACTTCTGTTACAAGCGATGCGATGTAGGAAAATTGCGAACGATTTTGCTGCTCGTACCGACGCTCGCGTGAGCGGTTGTTGCTCGCCCGGGTGCTGGTGCCGCGCGTAACTCAAGGCGCAGGGCTCCGTTGAAGCCGAAAATTGGCCCAGACTGCTTGTACGTGTGTCGGCGATCGATTATCGCTGGGCGCGGTATACGCACGATATACGCGTCAGGTTTGCGAGGAAAAAATGCCGAGGGTTGGAGCCTCTTTGAACCCGGGGTCAGACAGACAGACAGACAGGTTTGGAGTTTCCGATATAGAAGACCCTAGGTAAACCTAGGGAATAACTCGTTCCCCCATGAAAGGCGAGACGCGGTGGAAACATAACTGTATGCACCGTACTTGTATTTCGTGCTGTATGGCTCCAACGTCCGAACCAGCAATGCCACAAGTCAAAAACGAAAAATGCCAGAGTGACGGCGGAGATACGTAGGTAAAACTTATTATGACAGTACTTACCCGTACGCCGTTAGGACAATGCAGCCCTTTGTTATAGGCATGGCTGCTCACCGCGCTGCGGTTCACTGCTCCCTACTGCACCTTTTTGCGTCATATACCTACACCGCAACGCCAAGCATAAGATGAAAACATCCTTACGCCCAGAGAAGTCGTCGCCTTGTGCCAGTTCTCCCACCCACCGCAAAGGAGGCAGAGTGCTTCGCTGTAGAACGAACATAGCACTGTGGCGGTTATCGGGATAGATCTTGCCATAAAACTGAACCAGTGTGACTCCCACTACACACAATACTCCAAGTCGCCGCCGAAGTCCCTCTGCGGCGATTTACTGAGGACATCCGTTAAGCCGTGCCCACTCCTCCACATGCTCGTCTCCGAACCTTTTAGCGCCCTCATACGTCCCGCGATCCCATGGGCAGCCTTGCGCTCGCGCCCACTGCAGAATGTCCAGGCGCCCTGTCCTGGCAGCAGCGGTGCACGTGCCTTCGTCCCATGGGCAGCCGTTACGCCGCGCCCATTTAAGCAACTTGAAACTTCCACTAAAGGCTGCTGCCACGCAAGTATCAGCACCCCAGTGGAACCCCTTATCTCTTGCCCACTGAAGCACGCCCAGGTGCCCTCCCCTCGCAGCCCCCACGCATATTCTGCAGGCATGCATTGGGTAGTGGCGGGCCTGTATCCATTCGATAATGTGAATGTGCCCGTGTTCAGCGGCCACTTGACTAGCGAACGGGGACCACAAGCCGCCGTGCGCCATGATCCATTCCAGCATGTCCAGGCGTCCTATTTGAGCACAACGATTGCACACGCTAACGGACCAGGGGCATCCTTCGGCCCTCGCCCACTGGAGTAATTCCAGATGGCCTCCCAATGCGGCCAGATTAATCGTCTCCGAGTTCCAATCGGCGCCGTTCGCCATCGCCCACTGAAGAACCTCCAGGTGCCCTCCGGCGGCAGCATTCTCGCTCGTTCGGTGGTCCCAATCGCAGCCATTTGATCGTGCCCACTGAAGGATATCAAGGTGTCCACCAGCCGCAGCTCTGCTACAAGTGTCGGCATCCCACGGACAGCTTTCTGAACGTGCCCACATGAGGATGTCGAGACGCCCTGCACCAGCAGCCGAGCTGGACGTTGCGCCAGACCAGGGGCACCCGTTAGCACGTGACCACTGAAGAATATCGAAGTACCCACCGGCAGCAGCCCTGGCACAAGTGTCGGCAAGCCAAGGACAGTTTTCTGAACGTGCCCACTGCAGGATATCGAGGTGCCCTGAACCAGCGGCCGAGCTGCATGTTGCGTGGTTCCAGGGACATCCGTTAGCGTGCGCCCACTTAAGAATACCGAGGTGCCCACCAGCAGCGGCCTTCCAACACGTCCTTTGGCCCCAAGGACAGTTTTCTGACCGAGCCCACTGCAGGATATCGAGGTGCCCTAAACTGGCGGCCGAGCTGCAAGTTGTGCCGTTCCAGGGGAAGTCGTTGGCACGCGCCCACTTCAGAATGCGCAGGCTGCCCCCCGCCGCAGCTGCACAGCAAACATGGCGGCGCCAAGAGCGTTCATTGCCGACTACCCACTGGATCATTTCGAGCTTGCCCTTGGCGGCTGCCGTGAAGCAACATTTCGGGTGAAATATACACCCGTTCGAGTAGGCGAACCGTAAAATATCGAGGCCGCAGTGTTCGGCAATATAATTGCTGATCGTCGTGTCTTTCGTCAGGCCGGCATCAAAGCTCCACTGCAGCTGAGACACAGACGTTTCAGCCGTTATGGCTCGCGTGATCTTGGGGAGATTCCCCCAAGCATTTCTCCACTCCTTCGATACTCCAGCGAAAAACGCATACTGGTTTGATAGTAGTTCCGCCAGGAGGGTCATAACGTCCGTGTTGGTGTTAAGCCAAAAGTCCACTCCGTTAGTTTTTCTTCCCGACGCTTCAGCACGCAGCCTGGCATTCCTAACTCTGAAAGTGGGAGCGGCGGATAAAAACGTTTTACGTGCGCATTTCAGGTGTTTTATCAATAACGTCCGATCAGCACAAACGAAATCAAACGAAGCAGGTTTGACGGGGCATTTTATCATATGTGCACATGGTTCCACTCAGATGATCAACGAACCGCCTCAACCTCTCCGACCCTTGCGCGGTTTACATTGTCTCTCCTATCGATTCGCATGGCTAGAGCCATGACATTAAACCCCGACAAACACAATGGGTCATCCGTGTCGCGCAAACATCGCCGGCGACCCGAAGGTTTGCGCTGCATTGCATGTTCACATGATGAACCGTCTTAGCCGGAACCATTGCGAGGCCCGCACTGAGGAGCAATACGACCACCCAGAAGTAGCCAAGGAAAATGCACATCATCCATCACTACGACACTTCAAATAGTGCCCACCTGTCACTTCGTCGAGGGGGCTCTCTTTCCACGATATTAGCTTGAGGGGTCGACATGGCCTATGCAGGCTGTTCGTTGGTCGGAAATAAGGTTTCGTACAACAGCAGAAGCAAGAGTAACCGCAGTATTGACGGTAGCGGTGATCGCAGTAGTCGCAGAGTTGAGTTGGTGGGAGTCGAAACTGGAAAGCCCGCCGCGGATTCCCCAAGGCACAGGGTGGTCGCTGTTTACGTGGCGTCTGCCTTTCAAGAGAGGACAGTAAATAAAGCGGGCGATGCAATGGCGAGCGCAACAGGCATGGATGGCATCGCGTTAGACGTTGATAAGCGTGAGCGCGCGACGTGGAACAGCGTGAATAGGCGACACGGCTAGCGAGTCCTTCAACAGTTTGCATGAAAAAGGATGCTGTGAACTATGAACGTACTTTCTTCCGGGGGGTAACCCCGCTCGAGAAATAATACCATAAATAGTACGTCTTGAAACTAATGCGGGTGTCTCGAAAGTGCACTTTTAGTGAAAACGTACGTACAAAAGGTCTGTCATTTATCATGTACGGTACTGAGAAAAACTTAACCTTCACAGTAAAATACACCAGGTCCGGTGTCACATACAAATATAAACCAGGGTTTAGAAAGGGCCTCTCCGCCTCAATGGCGGATCGCCCATGAGCTTGCAACGTATTCGGAAATATGGTTTCAAGATCCGACCAGTATAGGAAAACGGCAGCATGAACAGGACGACACAAAGTACACGTCGAGGCACCTAGTGCACATGATTCGATACCACACGAATAGCGATGCCATTGATAACTGTGTGTCTTCAATACCGTTCGGGCGTATATATAGCGTATTCCAGCAACCCGAGGTTTGAGGTGTGGACGACGCCGAATCTGTGGTATTGAATAAACCGAATTATCACTTGTTAGGGGTCAAAGGATAGCAGGACCGGTTACATAGGGGACCATAGAGGACAAAGGCTTGTGGGGGGGGCTATGCTCAGAATCCAGCATAGCTCGTCAATACGCAGCCATGCTAGCCGTGCGACATCCGGAATGTTTGGGCGCATCTCATGTCACAACAGCCCGGGCAGGTAGATGTGACCGATGTAATGCGGAATGCCAGATAGATTAGACGTACTTATCAGTCTTGAGTGCATAATGGCCGAAGAGAGAAGGAACACGTCTTGAGTCAAGGTAAACAAGAGATTGATGGTAAAGAGGGACACGTTACACCGATGCTCTATAACTGTCAGCATCACCGAGACAAAGTTGTTGGGACGCATGGAATGCCAGATGGTCATCGTAATATACTTTAGACACCCCGTTACTATGTCACCCTCTTGGTTGGGTGGGCGTCGATCGGAGCTGTTTCATAGTTGACTCTTCGTCATCGTCTTGCCCAGTTGGAAGCGTGTTCCTTACAACCCATTACCCCAAGAAATAAATGTTTCAGCTTGACTACACTACAAAAAGTTGCATCTGAAAGGCCAGACCCCACTGCAGTCTACGTACCTACGCACAGACGCGCGTAGTGCTTTTTTTTCTTTGACTTTCGATCCAAGCCCGAACTAGAATGGTTGCGGAAAGGAACGGCGGCCTTGCACGCGTACATAATCATCGCTGTGTTCGCCATCGAACGAATCCATCGATACTACAGTACGTACTAAACGTACACCAGTCGTACAGAGCCCAAACAGAAGAACCGTGCTGGCAAACTGCACCTGGGTCGGTATGCGACCTGGACGTGGTGCGCAAGCAGTCATATCGAACAATTAATTTGAGAACTGTCGCATATACCACCACTTTGCTGAATACGTACACACTCATGCGAACACACCGCCACAGCAGCTAACAACGGGGCCGATTCTTGCGTTGCTGAGTCCAAGGCCAATGCTGCTCGTCGTGAATCAGCATGGCGCATCTTAAGTGCAGATACGAACTCGTCGTTGGTGTTTGGGTAAAGAACTTGTCACAAGGAAAATATCTTGGCGAACGTTTTGTTTGGGGTTTTCCCAGTTCGTTCGTTAACACCTTTTTGGAAGTTGTGATTTGATACTTCATTTTTTATTTGGAACCAATCACGCGAAGGCAAGATCCGAGGGCAAGATTGGGGTGCTGATTTTGTGGATGATGAAGTTGACGAGGCGGGCGATGAACCCCGTGTGGGTGAGCAACGCCTGACGCTTAAGAGTGATGCTCAAGTCAATCTAAACGAAGAAGCGGTCCCATCTCCGCCAAGATCATCCGACCGTGACTATAGCAGGGCTGGAAAGCCTGTCAGGCTCTGGGACCTACGAGTTACGCCTGGATTACCCTCCAGGTAACAAATTCACCGACAGCGGCTGACAATCTTCTGTCGGCAATCTTCTGTACGGGGTTTGGTTAAAATCAGCTAAAAAACCGAGTTTATTGCCATCAGGTACTTTGTTGCGTTTGTCGATAGATGGTGTTCGTGCTATTTAGGGTTAGGGTTAGGGTTAGTGAGGCCGCATTTCTGTTGCCAAAAAAGTGTAATTTGCCTTTATTTTCCGCTTGCTAACCTTTCGCCTTATCGCCGCCCTAGAATAACAGTAAAACAAACACCAGGTACGATACCAGGTATGATATCAGGTATATCCTTGGGTTAACTGGCATAGCCGATATACACACCCCGCCCGCCACCGGCCTGAACTTTCGTACAATTGTAGCAGTGCGGCAAATGAATACAGTCCCCTTGCTGAAGTTGTGGAGGGCGTCGACAACGGCCAACGCCACGACGTCGACAACGGCTTGGACAGGGACTCCCTCTTTCGTTAAGTGCGTGCGTTACTCGAAAAAAAAACATGACAAACATACGTTTCCAGCTAACTACTTTCACCTATCCCACTCGCTCACACCAAAAGCCTCCAAAAAGAGCGAACAACTAGAAACTCGATCGGACCGTAGGTATGAACAAGTCTGAGAAAGCTCCCCGTCAAAAAAACAAACAGACAAAAAAAGGCTTGATCGAGAACGGTATGTTTCGACCATTAATTATACACCCCATAAGAAACGACGGGTGGTGGAAAGTATGAGCGTGAATCGAACTTTGAAGTTACTCAAACAACGTTTGTTCTAGAAATGTAACAAGGGTATGTTAGGTAAGGTATACCTATGACCCGGTAAATTTTGGGGTAGTACCTTACGTGCCTAAAACTAAGGTAAGATACGGACGGCCGTACCTATCGTACCTAACACTTAGGTAAGATATCTACAGTAGGTATTACCCCACGTACCTAACACTTGCGTAAAATATTGAGGTCGCCCCCAGACTCGGACTTAAACCCCGGTATTTCTTTGATGGGTATACCATATAGCCGGGTAAATATTGAGCGGCGTACCTATCGCACCTGAAACTGGGGTAGGGTATCGAGGCCCGTACCTAACGTACCTGACACAGGAAAGGTATCGGGTTCCGTACCTAATGTACCCACGAGTAACACTTCGAGGTCGTCCCCGAGCGCGCATTTATTCCCGCGTAATTTATCGACGGGTGTACCCGATACCCAGGTAAGTATTGATGGCGGTACCTAACTTTCGGTATGTTTTAGATACATATTTGAGGCCGTACGTAAGTGCGGGTACGGGTACGTAGCCGGGTAAATACCCGGGTAAACACCGATACAAAAAACGTCACAAGCAAAGGGTTGGGCACTACAACAATATGCACTGGAGGTACAAATCTACAGGTTGGGTCTTCCAGTAGACGCTGCTACAGCAGTAGTACATTTCATCTCACGTGTATCCAACAAACACGCCATCTTGTTCTTACGAAAAAGCATCATGTTTTTTTGGTGGGTGAGAGCCTACTACAACGATACCAACCTGTACCCCAACGCAGGAGCGATGGAATAAGATTTAATGTCAGAGTTTCTTGTGATGCGCCTGCGCGGACGAAAAATAAAAACGAAGGTCAGATTGTTAAATCATGGGCATACGTTCTATGCGTTTTTCTTGGGAGCTGGCACGGAAGTGTCCTGTGTGCCAGTTCTCTAGCTCGTTGAACCTTGACCTGCGTTGTCTCCACCAGTGCTTTCGCTCATTGTGCACGACGCCACTCTACACCTGGGCATTTTGTCCATAGGTTTACCCAATACCCGGGCAAATATTGATGGCCGAACCTAACGTACCTAAAGCTAAGTGAGGTATCAAAGTCCGTACCCAACGCACATAACTTACCCAACACTAAGGTAAGGTATTGAGGGTGTCTCCAAGCTCGTACCTAAACCCGGGTGTTTCGAAATCGGGATACCCTATACCCGGGCAAGTATCGAGCGGCGTACATATCGTACCTAAAACTTAGGTGAGGTCCGTACTTGATACCAGGTATTACTTAAGATGAGGTACCGACGCCCATACCTAACGTACCTAAGCTAAGCGTCGGATACGGGTACCTACCAGGGTATTTACCCGGGTATACCAAGTACGTACCTTTACTTAAGGGGCCCCTTCGGTCATGATGAAACACGAGTCTTCCATCGTTGAAAAATATGTTTTTTCGTTTTTTTTACAGCAGCAATACTATTTCTGGTATAATAACACCATATCAGTACTCCTTACGGAAAACGGCATAGCTCCAGTTCTAATGCTCATTATTTCGCCCAAAGAGTAGTTGCAAAGAGCCTGGACCATGGTCAACATTTGTGTCTCGGGAGGCATACCGATCAGACGCCTTGGTCGTCACGAAAAGTGCCTCCCGAGACACAAATGTTGACCATGGTCTAGGCTCTTTGCAACTACTCTTTGGGCGAAATACTGAGCATTAGAACTGGAGCTATGCCGTTTTCCGTAAGGAGTACTGATATTATGTTATTATACCAGAAATAGTATTGCTGCTGTAAAAAAAACGAAAAATATATATTTTTCAACGATGGAAGACTCGTGTTTCATCATGACCGAAGGGCCCTTAACCCTTTTAGGACTGCAGTCCCGTTTTGGGGACAAACCACTCTAATTCTAAGTAATTTGTCCCCAAAATGGGACTCCAGTCCTATAAGGGTTAACATACCCTAGGAAATGTATATATTGTACCGGGGGCAGGGTGGAGTGCTTTGACAGACGCGTATTGCAGTATGGGGATCATTCAGGAGCCGGTCGCCCCGGTAGAGTAGTGGTCAGCTTCAAAGACTACTATCATTGGTACCCAGGATCGAATCCCACCGTGGAGAGATATTGTGTCTTTATTTGAAAAAATAAAAAGGAACCAATTGCTGAGAGCGCCTTCGTGGCGTGGGTAGGCGGAATCCGACGCAAGTCGACGAGGGAAGAAAGTGCTGAAATCTTCTCGCGATAAAAAAGCAAGGCAAGAACCGTAGTGGGGGAGGAGGGAGAAGAGCCTACTTTGTGACCCCGGATCTGAGTTACGACTACTGTAGGAAGGAGAGAGAAAGGAAGGGCGAAGATAATAAATGGAAAACAAAAAAAAAACAAAAAAAGTGAAGCGGCAGATCACGTACGCTGTTTGGGTCCGGCCAAACGAGCAGCTCGACCGCAACTCACTTACACATCTCGCATGCGCTCGGGTGCGAGGCCGCGGTCGTACTACTGTAGTATCAAGGGTGGGCCTTTGTGCGGAAGCTGTACTATACCTATTAGTAATAAGAAACAGTAAATAGGGCCCAAGCTGGGTTTCTTATTTGAAAGAGGGGGCTTTCTACACTAATTTCAAAATAAAGACTACCGAATTTCTTATTTCCTTTAAAATATCAGGCTGGCCCTGGTTCTTATTATTAATAGGTGTCCTGTACTGCTGTACTGCTGAAAACACATACATACTCGTACTCGTGTTACACAAGGGAACTTACAAGACGTCGGCAGGACAGAATCCGAGAAGCGACTTCGAAGCTCCGAGCTAACATAACGTAACACCTACAGCAGTGTCCTGTACCGTCTCAATCAAAACGGTCGCGTTAGTAGCGCGCCAGCATGATGGCTCGGCGTGGAGGAAGTCGAAAACGAATCCTCGGATTGCAAGCGAAACTGGAATCAAAAGTCACCGAAATTACCACAAGGTCATCACACGATCTGCCAAATGACATGTGTTGAGACAGACGCTAAACACACGTATTCCATGGGCGTACCTGGTCCACGCGTCCACGCGGGTTTATGTTAGCAAATGCCACGCCTAGGGCCTGAACAGCTGAGCATTGTTTTGCGTTTGGGCCTTGCAAAGGGCAGCACGTTCGCGGTCACGCCACCCGTTTAGAGTATGGCCTCTTTCAGCAATGTGGAACTCCAAAGTGTGGAATGCAATGTGGAGCAGACATGAGACGTGCAAGCCAGCAAGCCAGCAGGAGACCAGGAATACTACAGCAAGAGTACTACTAAGTCCTTCCGGCCCTTCTGAGGCCCTGCTTGTGGAATTTCGTGCCCCCTACCCGGCGAGGGGCGTGGATCAGGTACGCTGATTGATTCTGTGGTACGTAATCACCAAGGCGCTTCGCTTAGGGGTTCCGCCCGCTAGGCTCGCTCACTGCAGATGGCACCGAAATTAAAGAGGAAACAGGCGACTCGCAAATGCCAAGAGCTCCATGCTCCAGGACAACAAAGCTGTAATATGTTCGAAAGAGAAGCCACAGCGTTGCAGCACACAGCAAGGCGCTGCGCTGCCTCCTGGGTTTGGTTTGGGCATTTTTCGTGATTATAGGTGTGGTACTTGGTACTTTGCGTGTAGGAAAGATCAAGATAAACCACAGCCTCGCAGCACACAGCAAGGCGCTGCGCTGCCTGCTGGGTGTGATTTGTGCATGTTTCTTGGTTACGATGTGTGTTGTGCTTTGTACTTTGCATGTACGAAAGAGAAATCACAGCACAACACGGTCGTGTACTTGTGAAATAGGAGAAACAAAATCGACCAAACCGAGAAACGAGTACATACATTTTTTTTTTATTTTTTTTTTTTATCCATCCCATTTATTATCTTCGCCCTTCCTTTCTCTCTCCTTCCTGGTCGTAACTCAGATCCGGGGTCACAAAGTAGGCTCTTCTCCCTCCTCCCCCACTACGGTTCTTGCCTTGCATTTTTATCGCGAGAAGTTTTCGGCACTTTCTTCCCTCGTCGACTTGCGTCGGATACATACATACTCGTACTCGAATAAAACGGTAAGGCCATCTCTTACGGATGGGTTCTGAAAACTGAAAATGAACGTTTTCAGTTTTCGAAACCGATTGGCTCTCTTAAGCCTAATTATTATGCAGTCGGAAAAGTTGGATCGAAAAAGCCGGTTTCCGATCCACTCTAAATTCAACGGGGTGTGCCAGTATGCCTTCCCTATCGTCAATCGGATCGATTTTGCAGTTTTTTGTGCTCTTCCTGGGGGCGGTTGATACGATAATTGAAAACTGCTTCGTGTCCTGCTGGCGGGTTCTAGGAGGTGCTACGCTGCGAGCAGCAGCAGCAGCAGGAGTAGAGAGCAGCAGCAGCAGTAGAGCAGTCAACCCAGCATCGGAGAGGTGTTTAGGCTGCCGCTGGGTGGTGTGACCGTGTGTTTGGAGGGGTTAAGAGAGATGCGGTGAGCTTCAAAAACGTTTTCGATTGAGAAATCCAATCCACGTTTTTCGACGGGATTCTTGGATTGGATTTCTCAATCGAAAAAGTTGGGATCGAAAAAGCTATTTTTCAACAGTATAGGAAAGCCCGATTGTGTCCCCAATCGGAAACCGGCTTTTTCGATCCACGTTTCCGACTGCATAAGAATTAGCCTTTACGGGGTTGAAAGTGGGCCCATTTCCGATCAATCAGGCCATCTCTTACGGATGGGTTCTGAAAACTGAAAATGAACGTTTTCAGTTTTCAAAACCGATTGGCTCTCTTACGGGGTTGAAAGTGGGCCCATTTCCGATCGAGTTTTTCAATTATCACTTTCAAGTCGGCCTCCACTCGGAAATGGGGCCCCATTTCCGATCGAGATCACGATTGAAACTGGCGATTGGATTTGGAATCTATGGGTTTCCANACGGTACTACTCGTACTCGTATATACTCGTACGCGAAAGCGCCTCCGAACTATTTCGCTGCCGCCCTGGACTACGGGTGATCGAGGTGTTCGTCGCACCGGAGCACGCAGCGCAGAAGCATTGACCCGCGGTGGCCGGGACAACGGAAAACACGACGGAGGGGTGTCGTTAAAAGTTGGTTTTTCCTCCTCCCTGTCTGTGTTCCTCGTTAGTCGCAGCCTATAGGTCGCAGCTGAAGGGCAGTTGAAAGGCTCTCGTGGCCGACACATCACAATCCGATCCCTCGCATTGTGGTGATGTCTGAGGCACGCGCGGGTGGGGAGCGTGGCACAGCAAGCAGCAGCAGCAGTACACCTGTTCTGTTGCTTGCTTGGCAACAGACGCGGCTCGTACTCAACTGCTGCTGTTTGCGGTACATTTGTACGCGTGTTGCCTCCAACCATGTGTGGAAACCCATAGATTCCAAATCCAATCGCCAGTTTCAATCGTGATCTCGATCGGAAATGGGGCCCCATTTCCGAGTGGAGGCCGACTTGAAAGTGAGGCCATTCTTACGGATGGGTTCTAAGAACTGAACAATACTTTTTTTCGAGTAAACCAATTATTTTAGGTGGTTATCGTATCATGACCATAATTAAATGACATTTCGTGGCAGCAAGTTGACCGGTTCGCCCCGGTGGTCTAACTGGTAGCCACGAAGCCTGTAGGCCGGATGTCGAGGGTTCGATTCTCCCCATGAGGTTTTTATTCTCAAATGACACCGATCTGTCGAGAGCGCATATTATAGCGTGGGTAAGCAAAATTCGACGAGAGTTGACGAGGGAAGAAAGTGCTGAAATCTTCTCGCGATAAAAATGCAAGGCAAGAACCGTAGTGGGGGAGGAGGGAGAGGAGCCTACTTTGTGACCCCGGATCTGAGTTACGACTAGGGGGGAGAAAGACGGAAGTGCGAAGATATAAATGGGATGGAAAAAAAAAAAAAAAAAAAAAGCTTGTGACAAAAAGTGTACAGCAGCAGCATACGAGGAAACGGTACTACTCGTACGAGTACTCGTATATACTCGTACGCGAAAGCGCCTCCGAACTATTTCGCTGCCGCCCTGGACTACGGGTGATCGAGGTGTTCGTCGCACCGGAGCACGCAGCGCAGAACATTGTACCCGGCGGTGGCCGGGACAACGGAAAACACGACGGAGGGGTGTCGTTAAAAGTTGGTTTTCTCCTCCCTGTCTGTGTTCCTCGTTAGTCGCAGCCTATAGGTCGCAGCTGCAAGGGCGTTGCAAGGCTCTCGTGGCCGACACCATCACAATCCGATCCCATCGCATTGTGGTGTGTCGAGGCACGCGGGGTGGGGAGCGTGGCACAGCAAGCAGCAGCAGCAGTACACCTGTGTTGTTGCTTGCTTGGCAACAGAGCGGCTCGTACTCAACTGCTGCTGTTTGCGGTACATTTGTACGCGTGTTGCCTCCAACGATGTGAACACATCTGATACGATGGTTCGATCCGCTTGAAAGAGAGCTTTCCGGCACTATATTTTTTGTCTTGTGAAAATAAGTGACCACCTCAAAACAACTCAATATCTGAATGTCGAAATTTAGGAAAAATTGTTCTGCCTGGACTATACGACTACCGATAAGGTACCACCCGTACCGAGAGGTTTATAAAACATTTTTGAGTATATCTGCCCTCGTGTCTCGTGTGGACATCATTCATTATTAAATATAGTCATCATCCATGCCCCATGCATCGCATTTTGGTTTCTAGTTTCGCCGCCGTGCCCCCTGTCCCTTTCTGATCGTATGGTACGAGTACGGCATGGAGAGTTTGCGAAGTCAGTTCACGATAACTTACCCGCAAACACAACCATCAATAAAACGATACGGGAAGGAATTTCACAATTTTTGGTCTTGAGTAACGAATCTTCAAGGAAACATTATACGCAAACACTCTTTTTTTTTTTTTTTTTTTTTGTCCATCCCATTTATTATCTTCGCACTTCCGTCTTTCTCCCTCCCTAGTCGTAACTCAGATCCGGGGTCACAAAGTAGGCTCCTCTCCCTCTCCTCCCCCACTACGGTTCTTGCTTTGCATTTTTATCGCGAGAAGATTTCAGCACTTTCTTCCCTCGTCAACTCTCGTCGAATTTTGCTTACCCACGCTATAATATGCGCTCTCGACAGTCGGTGTCATTTGAGAATAAAAACCTCCATGGGGAGAATCGAACCCTCGACAACCGGCCCAAAAGGCTTCGTGGCTACCAGTTAGACCACCGGGGCGACCGGCTCAACTTGCTGCCCAGAAATCATTTTCAATTATTGGGTCATGATAAGATAGCCAACTGAAAAATTCTCAATTGGTTTTGACGCTCGAAAAAAACGTTCATTTTCAGTTTTCAGAACCCATCCGTAAGAGATGGCCTCACTTTCAAGTCGGCCTCCACTCGGAAATGGGACCCCATTTCCGATCGAGATCACGATAGAAACTGGCGATTGGATTTGGAATCTATGGGTTTCCACACATGGTTGGAGGCAACACGCGTACAAATGTACCGCAAACAGCAGCAGTTGAGTACGAGCCGCGTCTGTTGCCAAGCAAGCAACAACACAGGTGTACTGCTGCTGCTGCTGCTTGCTGTGCCACGCTCCCCACCCACGCGTGCCTCAGACATCACCACAATGCGATGGGATGGGATTGTGATGGTGTCGGCCACGAGAGCCTTTCAACTGCCCTTGCAGCTGCGACCTATAGGCTGCGACTAACGAAGAACACAGACAGGGAGGAGGAAAACACAACTCTTAACGACACCCCTCCGTCGTGTTTTCCGTTGTCCCGGCCACCGTCGGGTACAATGCTTCTGCGCTGCGTGCTCCGGTGCGACGAACACCTCGATCACCCGTAGTCCAGGGCGGCAGCGCAATAGTTCGGAGGCGCTTTCGCGTACGAGTATATACGAGTACGAGTAGTACCGTCTTCCTCGTACTGCTGCTGTACACTTTTTGTCACAACTTGCTGCCCAGAAATCATTCTCAATTATTGGGTCATGATAAGATAGCCCACTGAAAATTTCTCAATTGGTTTTGACGCTCGAAAAAAACGTTCATTTTCAGTTTTCAGAAATCATCCGTAAGAAATGGCCTTAAAAGGGAAAATAAAGACGAAAAAAAACAAGGTTGTGTTCTGTAGGGTACCTACCAAACCATACCCGGGGAATTTACCCGGAAATTGCCCTACTAATATATTCTGTAAGTTATGTACGACGCATTTTATCCCTACCCGGAACTTCCGTGAGTTATATGCGACATATTTACCCTTACCCGGAGTTTCTGTATGTCCGGTACGCCCTGTGCCACAATACCCGGGGTACGGGTACAACTGTTTTATACCCGCACGGAAACTTCTGTGAGTTCTGTGCGCCTTTGTCACAATATCCGGAACTTCTGTGAGTTATGTACCACTTTCATACCCGTACCCGGAACTTCTGTGAGTTCTGTACGACGTCCATACCCGTACCTGGAACTTCTGTGGGTTCTCTACGCCCCGGCCCACAATAACCGGGTTACGGGAACAACTATTTTATACCCGCACGGAACTTCTGTGGGTTCTGTATGCCTGTGTCACAATACCTGGAACTTCTGTGAGTTCTTTAACATTTTCATACTCGTGCCCGGAACTTCTGTGAGTTCTGTAACACGTTCATACCCGTACCCGGAACTTTTGTAACCTCTGCACGCCCCGTGCCACAATGCCCGGATTAAGGGTATACCTTTTTCACAATACCTGGGGTGCCGGTACCTGTTTGGGTTTAGACCATGTTGTTGCCGTACTCTCCTTTAGTGTGTGTGTTCTTCACATTAAACCGTCCTTTCTACCCGTCGACGAGCAGCACACCCAGTGTCCGTGCCGATTCTTCGTCCTTGAGAGGTGCCAGTCATGTTGTCACAAAACTACGACACAGAGATACTACGCGGCAATGCAGTAAGCAGAGGAGACAATGCAATGTCATATACGGCAGGCGCAATCTACCCTGATAGCGATCTAGCTGCGTGAAAGAGAAACGAAAAGAAAAGAAAAGATAAATCGAAAAGGAAAAAATAAAGTATTAATAAATAAAATAGAGCAGATCAACAAGTAAACAAATTAAAAACGGCAACAAAAGACATGGAAAGAATATGGCGTGCTTCTCCCAGAGGAGATGTGACAGACAATATATAATTACATTATATTAAGTGAAAACAACGTAAACAGAGAAATACTAAGAACGAAAGGAAAGCATAGACAACCGAAGCACACCAAAAGCACCCTCCAGGCAGCCGAGGCAGGTTTTGTACTGGTATTACAGACAGGTTCTACCAACTATTAAGAGTCGGCCTGGTACCTTGCTACCGTCTTCCGTCTCCTTCCGGCTTTCGTCGGCCGCGGTTTCCCTACGAACCGTTGCCCCCCCCCCGTCTCCATTCCCACCTCTCGATGGCTCGTCTTTTTGTTTTTCTTGCATAATTCGCGACCCAAAGATAAATATGATATATTGTAAGACTACTGCTGTGTACAGGTGCGTATGACCACATACATAATCGGTACCTGGTATGTATTATACGTATTGTACGTATCGTATTCGTATATAGTACCAAGTACGTTCACGTCGTACGTACACATCACATTATACGCATCGTACTCGGTAGTACCAGCTTACATGCCGTACATGTTAATATGCTCCGAAGTAGATACACTGCTGCTGTGCTGTATATATAGATGTGTTCTGGCGTTGTACCACGCCCGTCAAATTGCGACAGCGGTGATGCAGCCTGCGTCTACTCGTATCAAGTAGTGGTGCCGACGCTCTCCTGCTTGCCCTGGGTGCCCGCGACAAAGATGCGGTTCGCCACCGTGTATTGAACGAGCGCGGATGTCTTGGTGCTGGCTTGCTGTGTGGTGGGGTGGTTTAATACCTGTAGCTGCTTTCGGTGAGTGTTTTTCGTCGGTTCACCAGCCCTTTTTCGATAACACTACAGGAAACGAAATTAGAAACAGGATATTCATAGTGAAAAAGCCAGTATGATATTTAGAGGAAATCGTGAATTTGAGAGTCGTTTTGTATTGAAGTTATAGCGTTGAAAGGACCGTCTCTCAAATAATAAATGCAGCCTTAGCCAGCTTTCCTGGTTCTTATAAGGTCTCCTGTACTACTGCTGTACTGGTATGCAAACTTTGCTGGATTATTTCTGTAGGGTACGTAAATAACCACACCCGAGTTTTTTCCCGTGTCATCCGCCCTTGTTGGCCGCTTCGTCTCGTTCACCGCTGTATGTTTCTCTCTGGAATGGCAGGTGACCTTTAAATCGCCACTATCCTGTGGCTTGGGAAATGCGCGATGGGCACTGCATTTTGACGGCCTCCAACTGGGCATCGCGACTACTCCTCCTACCACCGCTGCAGCCACTGATGGTGTTGGTGCTGCTGCTGCAGTGGTACGAATATTTCGTGCATAGTTCACGGGAAACCCTCAATCAAAACTCGCGCAAAGAGAGACCCCTCGAAGAAGTGACAGGTGTGCATTATGTCCGAACCCGTAGGGGTGGGTGTTGTACTCTTTGCTTAGTTCGTTATAATCCATCGTATTTCTTGTCATAGCTGGCCTCGTCATGACGCCGCACCTAACATTCATTTTGTGAACACGCAAGTCCTGTCTCATTTGAGTCGCCTCGGAATTCCTGCACGGAATGGCTCGCTCGCGCGCTGACTCTCTCGGTATTCTGAGGCCGTACCGCTCGCCTTGCCAGCCGAGGTGGTGGTGATCATAGGTACCGTGCAATAATCGGGAAAACACTCGGATCTGCGTGTGTACTTGGAGAGAAAAATATACGTCGGGGAGATGTTCGGTTAGAGCGTCTTGGTTCATGGACAGTTTTTGTTATGTGACATTATGAAAGCGGGCAATGCCACCTTACAGAGGTGGTGCCTTGTTGTGTTTAGCTCCTCGCATGAGAAACTCCTATCTCACCCCAAACATTACCTCAAAAACAACCTCGATGTGCTCCTTTGGGCAACCTTACGAACGTATCTATTCGCTAGTCCTGAAACCAATTTACCATTGAACGTATCAGACGAACCGCGATAGTTGCCCGCTTGAGAAGCTCCACCGGCCAGACAACATCCAGGCCAAACGTGCAACCCCCACAACGAGTCGAGTAACGCCCCTGAAACCTGTAAACCCCGTTTGTGCGCAGGGCCCACTGTCCGATTTAGGAATCCGAGGCCGCAAACCGAGGCTGGCGGGATATGCTCTGCTGAGGTGGGATTTGCGCTCCACGCTAACACGGACGTCTTCGCCCTGCTTGCGGAACTACTATCCAACCAGTTTTTGTTCTTCGCCGGAGTATCGAAGGAGTGGAGAAACGCTTGGGGTAATCTCCCGAAAATTACGCGAGCCATAACGGTTGACACGTCTGTATCTCAGTTGCAGTGGAGTTTTGATTGCGGCCTGATCAAGCACCGGGTGGTATGCAACGATATTGCCGAACACTGCGGCATTGAGCTCATACGGTGTGCCCATGCGAACGGGTGTTTATTTTCCGGGCAGGCTTTCCAAACGGCTGCTGCCAAGGGGAATCTCGAAATCATTCAGTGGGCACTCGGCGAGGCTTTCTCCTACTGGCGCCTCCATGCTTGCTGGTCTGCTGCGGAGGGGGGCAGCCTGCGAATTCTGAAGTGGGCGCACGCTAACGACTGCCCCTGGGACGCCGAAACATGCAGTTCGGCTGCTGGTTCAGGGCATCTCGATATCCTGCAGTGGGCACGTTCAGAAGGCTGTCCTTGGGATCACCGCACTTGTTCCAAGGCTGCTGCGGGTGGACATCTCGGCATTCTTCAGTGGGCGCGAGCAAATGGCTGCGACTGGAACGAGAGAGTCTGCACCTCGGCTGCTGAATCAGGCCGCCTCGATATTCTGCAGTGGGCACGTTCAGAAAGCTGCCCTTGGGATGCCGACACTTGTTCCTGGGCTGCTGCGGGTGGACACCTTGACATTCTACAGTGGGCGCGAGAAAATGGCTGCGACTGGGACGTCAGAGTCTGCACCCGGGCCGCGGGTTCAGGGCGCATCGATGTCCTGCAGTGGGCGCGTTCAGAGAGCTGCCCTTGGGATGCCGACACTTGTGCCAAGGCTGCTGATGGTGGACACCTCGACGTTCTCCAGTGGGCTAGGGCCAACGGTGCCGACTGGAACCATCAAACGACCACCAACGCTGCCGGGACGGGCCAACTGGAAATAATTCAGTGGTTGAGGGCCCAAGGGTGCCCCTGGACCGGTGCTGCGTGCGTTGAAGCTGCTCGGAAAGGAGACTTGGGTATGCTGGAGTGGGTGATTACGAACGACTGTCCCTGGTCCCCGTTCGCTAGTCAAACGGCAGCTTCACGAGGGCACCTTCACATTCTTGAGTGGATACGAGCTCGCGGCTACCCCTTCGATACCTCGACGATATGCAAACGTGCTGCGGAGAGCGGGCACCTGGGCGTGCTTCAGTGGGCAAGAAGTAATGGCTACCACTGGGACGCTGATACGTGCAGTGTGGCAGCCTTGAGAGGACAATTCGAGGTGCTAAAATGGGCGCGTTCTAACGGCTGCCCCTGGAACGAAGAAACCTGCACCAATGCTGCCGATGCAGGGCGCCTGGACATGCTGCAGTGGGCGCGGGCGCTAGGCTGCCCATGGGATCACAACACGTACGAGGCCGCTCAAGACTGCGGCTATGAGCAAGTGGAGGAGTGGGTAACGTTAAACGGCTGTCCTCAGAGAGAGCCGGAAGCCGACTACTGATATGGGGCATGTAGTGGATTGAGTTTTGTTTTTACCGCCGCGGCGGGGCTTTTGTTTCATCGCGAAACCCTCTGGTTGCTAGCGATGGTTGCAAGAACTAGCATAAGATGGCGTCTTGCTGGGTTTGAGGAGATCGTTTAGTCTGCTGCTTGATCTCGAGGGGTCTGTAGGTAGAAATTTGACGAGGCGGCGCTGCAAGGAATTCCCAGTCGCAGGGCGGTGGCCGCTTCGTTGTTCCCACGGCGAACAGGCAGATGTTCTAAAATAATGTAGCCAGCTTTTATGCAGGACTGTGACGGTAAAATTCAACATCGTGCCAGTGTTCCGCGGACCAAGGTTAACGACAAGAAATAATCCCAAGGATATGTTATACATAGGTAAGTCGCTAGTAATTTGTTTTGCTTGTCCACAGAAATCTTATCTGATCGGAAGTTGGTAGTTCAAGATATATTTATATAGCCCTGCGAGTACTCGTGTAAAGTACATACGCACGGCTGCCATGGTCATGCCAAGCAGGAGTGCTTTACGGATCCGGTGTAAGCTGTTGACAAGTCATTGTCAGACCCCAGCTCTCGAGCCGCATATCACGCCAGGTTGGAAGCCGCCAGGTTGGGCCCTGTCATCCGTCAGCTGAAATTTCACCTTAGATCTCGTAGAAAATGGTGGTTATTATTGTTGTGACATTTCTGCCGGGGCATACCCCTGCATACCACAGCGAGTTCGGCACGTGGACGCTCGCGGCCTCCGTGGGCCGCGACACGCTCCGATGCTCGGTGCCAGCGTGAAGAGCTCGCAGGGCTCTTTTGGGGGGTCCTGGTCGTGTGCCTCTCCTCGTTGTTTCCGTAGCGTGTTCCGACAGGTTCAGCAAACCGGAGTAGCTTGCTGTGGTTTGATTGAGCTGTGATGTGACGAAAAATATACTAGGATATCCTGATTAGTTTAATGCCGATACGTAGGCATCTACCAGGTATGGGACATGGATACTCGCTGACCTTTTTCGATAAACAACATAATCTACCACTCGAGGCTTTTGCCCCCCGCGTGTGCTTCTGCGAGCCCGCGGATCTAGGGACGTGTTCAGCGACTCTTGCCCTAGGTCCCTGCGGAGTGCATTCAGTGGTATATGTGGGTACCCCGCATTTTCGCGTTCTCCGTTGTGCACGTTCACTTGCGAAAAACCTGCATTTATGTAGTTTTGTCTGTAGACGAAGTAACGGACATATCAGGGTTTATTGGTAGAGAGAATGAGGCATGTTGTATCAGGAACTGGGATAAAGCAAGTTTGGTTTTGGGATGAAGGGCCCTGAAAGCAGTCCTGTCGAGAAAGGCATCGCGTGTAGGTCAACATTCCCACGTCGGGTATGACCAAGCACGAGGTCCTGTGACGAGCACGGGCAGACATGAGGTAGTCTCTGGTTTGGCCATCCAAGCCCGGAATTTTAGCCTTCTTCCCCCCCGCCCCCCCCCCCCCCCCCCATTTTTTCCTTGCTGAGTTTTTAGTTGCAGCCCCATTCGCGCACGCTCATCAGCGACGCCTCAGGGGACGCGATGGGGATTTTGTTGTTTGGAGACAGGGCTGTGGTGGAGGATCGGTTTCGATGACGGCACCCAGGACCGCCTCCGGTCACACGTGCAGGGGAGGGAAAGTTTGTCTGTTGACGTGATGGAATTGTTGGTCATGGTGGTCACGGCTTGGGTGTTTACGGTAGAGGCCAAGGTGGCGCTTCAGTATGTCGGCGAGAGCATCCTAATGCGGGGCGACAATATGTCGGCCGTTCATTGGGTCAAACGATGCCGGGGGGGGGACGCGAGCCAAGGGCGGCCGCACTAATGTGGATACCCGGCTGCCTCGAAATGCGCGGTGGCTGGTGCTTTAGGGCCGAACACGTGCGTGGCGTTGCGAATGTTTTGGCGGCCGGTGTATCGCGGTGGGATCGTCCCACCATCGCTCCCAACCTCCACGCGCTCCGTCCCGACATCGACTGGCAGGAGTAGCGCCTGGGGGGGGGCGGGGGCGGGTCTCTGTGCTGATATATTGACCTCCAGTATGTCGGTGACCCAGTTGCGAGCTCGACTAGGCGTGCGTACGACTCTGGTCGCCGATCTTAGAGTATGTTCCGCAGGTTGATGGGTTATCAGGAGATGCTGGCGTCGAGTGATTCGGAGAGTTCTAAGGCCTGGCCGTTGATCGAGTTTGCATCGTGGTGTTGCGCGTCGGAAGGTAACCTGGCGAATACGATTTCCGGGAAAATCGCGGCGGTACATTACTTACACCGATTGAGGGCAGTAGTGGAGCTGCCGCTCACGGCTCCCGTGGTCCAGTGTGCGCGCAGAGGTATTGCACGGGCCCACGTGGCGGCAGAAACGCCACGCCGCGTCCGCTTACCGGTGGCTTTTGGTATGCTTCTCGCGGGGGAAACCCTCATTTCCACGTGGAGCCCGGAGGGGAAAGTTTTGTGGGTGTGTTTGTGTCTGAGGGATTTTCTGATGACGCGATCGGAAGAAATATTCGCCGCTGCTTCGGGGGTGGTGCACTCTGTATACTGCCTGACGCGAGGTAACGTGGCGTTTTTTATCATCGGCACACGGATGGGAAACACGCGAGGGCAACAGCCTGACAAGGTAGAGGTGCGGTTTCAAGGGCATGAGGGGGATAAGGAACAGGTTGGCAGTGTGCGCGTACGGACTTGGAGCGAAGTTCGTGGGCCAAGGCCGTCCTTTAGGGCAGACGGCGGGGCCGTTGCCCTTAGGTTGGAGTTGATGTCATGATTTCCTGGTTTTCCCGACCATGCCCCCATTTCCTCGAATTGATGTGGCAAGGCCGTAAGAGTGGTTAGGTATGGCCGTCCCCTTGGAGCAATCAAAGAGGTGGTGGCGAAGTCAAGTCGGAATCCCGATGGGTTCGCCCTGCACTCGTTGCGTATCGGAGGGGCGAACACGCTCGCGGTGGGGGGAGACATTTCGGAACGAGTGATCCAGAGAGAGGGGAGGTGGATATCCGACGCGTACAAGGCGTGCAAGCGTAATAACATAGAATATTCCACGAGGGTGTCACATAAGCTTGCAAGGGCAAAGTGGCAATAGAGAGACAGCCGGGGGAAGGAACAGTTTGGGATCGAGAATAACTAAGAGTACGGTAAACAGTAGTCTCACATTACCTCGGTGTTGGAGGAGGTAATGGTACCGTACCATTCGGAGGCTTGGTCATCCGAGACAACTGTAGGCCGTACTAGTTAGGAACCCGGCCGGTATCATAGTAGGGAGAGATATAGTAGAATAGGGTGGTCGAGATACTCAAGGTATCGCAGGAAGCTGCGATACAGGTATCTGGCCGAGGGGAGAAACCCCTCTGTCCCACGACTCAGGAAACGATATTGACAATGCAATTCGAAACATATACAATAGAGGGTAGCTTTGACCGTAGACGAAGGAACGGCCTCCGCAAATAAAGTAACGGACAAATCAGGGTTTGTTGGTAGTGAGATTGAGGCATGTCTGTACGGGGAACTGGGATAGAGCTAGTTTGGTTTTCTGATGGAGCGCGATTCACGCAGTCTTTGCGGGAAAGGCATCATTTGTGGGTAAGCATCCCCACATCGGTCACGAGCAAGCCGGGGTCCCGTTACGAGCACAGGCAGAAGTGAGGTAGTATCTGGTTTGACCAAGCAAGTCAGGGTTGTGTGCCTTCTTTTCTGTCGCCCCACCCCCAAAGGAGGGGGGGGGAGCACGAGTAGCTGGGGTTACGGATGATTTAGTTTTCCCCCGTTATGATTTACTTGAGTTTGGTCGAAGGAGCCGAATGGTACCGTAACTTTCGGAGGCTTGGTCATCCGAGATAACTGTGGGCCGCACTCGTTAGGAACCCGGCCGGTATTATAGCAGGAAGATACGGTAAAACAGGGTGGTCAAGATACTCAGCGCACTGCAGGAAGATGCGATCCAGGTATGAGGGGAGGAGCCTCTCTCTCCCACGCCTCACGAAACGATATTGATGATGCCATTCGAAATATATGCAATAAATGGTTGTGACCGGGCTACTTGTTTGGCGCTCGTACCGCTTGTCCGAGTATTTTTATCGTGTAAGAAATTCGAGTGCTCGCATGCAGCAGGAAATACAGGTGACGTGTTGTTGAAAACATGCGGAGGGTGGGGCGGCAGAAAAAGCGCACTGTTTCCTGGTTGCCTGAGCAACCCAGCGACTACCTCGCGTCTGCTGGCGCTTGCATCAGGAACATCTTGATTGCTTGCACCCGACGTGGGGATGCTGACCTGCACGTGGTGCCTACTTCAAACGAAATGGCTATGTGCGGGTCCCTCAAATAACCAGAAGCAACCATATACCCCGGTCCCCGATACAGATAAGCCCCATTCTCTCTACCAATAAACCCCGTTTTTTTCGTTACTCCGGTGGCGGACTCCGTTACTTCGTCTACGTACAAAGCTACCCTTTATATTTCATTCATTGGTTTCGGAGGCAAGGTAATGATGCCGATGTCGGCGCCTGCAGCACCCACCGGAGACCTCCAGCTCATGAATCCCTTCCTTGTGCACACACACGAAACGAGACGCCGGGTACACGGGCACACGGAGACTCGTGTGCGATCCCGCACCCCATTCCCACCGTGACCCTGGCCGCGAAGATTTTCTAAGCCGGCGGCGCAATTGGCTCGACCGAAGCTGTAAGCTACTTCCAGCTGCCGAAACATGAATACAACAGTGGCTACCGAACAGGCTGTAATTGTTCCTAGTTGTTTTTTTTTTTTTTTGTCGCCATTTATTTCCTTTTTTCTTGAAAGAACCTGGATAAATAAACACAAACACAGACGCACACAGGGACCTAACAAATCCTCGGTTTGGTTCCACGGATAGCTGTCAACTCCAGCTTCCCAACGATGGCACTTGAAGCCGAAAGTATGGAGTTGCAAATGAGGTACAGGTGGACGCGTGGGGTTGGGGTGCCGTTCTTGGGATGCTTGTATATCATGAACGAAATATATTATCGCAAAAGTAGGCTCAGGCTTTTAAAATTACAGCCCAAAATATGAGCTTTCCAGCGATGCCAGGTACGTATATCTCCTATTAGAATGTGGGTTGGGAACTTGCCGCCCCTTACAAAACAGTATATATTTTGATCATCCATTTTTACCGATCCCTTCCTCACCTGAAACAGCATACTTTCGGCCAAACGTAGGATCGTTGGAAAGCTGAAGCCTATAGCTTTCCATCGAACCTACTCACATGGCTAGGTGTCCCTCTGTGTGCCGGTGTGATAGAAAAGTAATTCAGATCTAAATACGTTCCGTCATTAAAATGAAGGAATGTTTTGGACCCAAACAAATTGTTCCGAGATCGACAAAAATCTGTTTTGAGAGTATGTTAACAATGTACCACCGTAATAGTCCTTCTTCACGATGCCGAAAACTGTCCAAGCCGCGAACGTATCTCGCTTTGCACACGACGACTACTCCTCCTAGCCCTGGCCGTACCCAACGCGACTAGAGTATATCGAGTTCGCAGCTATTTCGCGCTCCAGAACAATCGAAACCAAGTCCTTCATTTGGGATGCAGTAAACAAATATTTCGAGGTATACGCTGCGAGACACGATCTTTCGGGCATGCGCCTGAATTATGGGGCACGAGAAGGAGCGGTCACTCACACGCGCACGCCTTCCTATACCCATGAAGTCAACAAGTGCCCGGGGCCAGCTTCCACGCACAACCGGCTAGATACATGGATTCGTGGGAGCACACGAAGGTATTAAACGACAAAGTGAGGTGTGGTGACATCCGAGCGAGGTATGAATGTCTCACGCACTCCTGCATATCACAATACGAAGATATACGCATGACTTTATCACGGTTGGTTCTATGTGCAACAATATAGATAATATTGCACGGCCAAGGAACGGGTTGGCGTGCTTATTCCACAAGTGTTTGTACAAACATGATAAAATGTTTGGCGGAATAAATAACAACTCTCCAAGAACGATCGAGTCAATAGTCATGGTTCCATACAATATGATATGCGTATGATATGAGCAGTACTGAAGCCCCAAATACTCGGAGTACAAGGAGTACCCGCAGTATCGGACTCCGAAATACTCCGAGTACAAGCAGTATCGAGAGTGTTCATACCCGAAATACTCTGAGTACGAGCAGTATCCCGGAGTATCGAACCCCGAAATACTCCGAGTACACGAAGTACCTGAAGTATTTTATCTCCAATACTCCTTACTTTACTCCAAGGTGTGTGTAGAAAAATGATAAAATGTTTGGCGGAATCAATAATTAATCTCTAAGAACGATCGAGTCAATAGTAATGGTTCCATACAGTATGATATGCGTATGATATGAGCAGTACTGAAGCTCCAAATACTCGGAGTACAAGGAGTACCCGCAGTATTGGACCCCGAAATACTCCGAGTACAAGCAGTATCAAGAGTGTTCATAACCGAAAACTCCGAGTACGAGCAGTATCCCGGAGTATCGAACCCCGAAATACTCCGAGTACACGAAGTACTTGAAGTATTTTATCTCCAATACATCTTACTTACTCCGAGTACTCGGAGCATCTGTGCAACTTTTCGAGACATCCTTGCGTCACTCCCCAGGCACGTCCCGGAGGGGAACCTTTTACCATATTTATATTGATGTTATCATATTTTTCGATTTTAAAATTTACTCTAATTTATTCTGTTTCTTTCATAATTCGTTTTTTGTATGTCTTTTTTTCTTATTTTTCGTTCGGCTCGTGTCGTTTTGTTCTCGTACCCGGTACGTTCGCATCTCACTTGCTTTACCCATTCATTTGCGTTTATTTTGTTTTGGTTTTTCTCTGTTTCACAGTGCTGTGACCACAGAATTTGTATGCACTCGGCGGGGCTCGAACTCGCGATCTTGAAGCTTACAGGCTTGGTGGTTACCTGCTAGCCAACCGGGGGACCGTTATATACATATGTATACCAGGTATTTTTTTTATTTGGTTTGATTTCGTTTTTCGTTTCGTTTCTCCTTGTCTGCGGCCCTCAGGGTGCGAATTAAAGAAGGCAAGTTTCAAATCGGATCGATTTCAAATTGATGTTTTTTTATTAACTGAATCGATTTGTTTCCGATTTGAAGTGGAAATACGGCTTTTACGTTCTATCGGGTGAAACCGCGTATGTTCCGTATGTTCTCGAAAAGTGAATGAGGTCGGAATAACGCGACAACAACTCCTGAAACTTTATTTCATTAATACGGGCCCTTTATGATTATTAATGTTTGAACAATTTCGCCAAAGACATCCACAATGATGTCAGGTCAAGGACGGGAAACCTTCGCTGTCAAGGGTATACGGCCGAGTGTGTAATACCAAAACCTAGTAGTATGGTGTCTGTCAAGGGGTTGAAGGTCCTGTGTCGTGACATCTTGTCTTCGAGGGCGGTCAAGAGAGGAGGAGGGAGCAGTGTGGGAGGGAGGAGGGAGAGGTGGGAGTGATGGGGCGGAGGGCGCGGAGGGAGGGAGGGAGGGACAGAAGGCGGGAGAGGGAGAGGGCGAGCATGGGAAGAATGGAAGGAGGGAGGGAGGGAGGGAGGGAGCTAGAAAGCGAGACTGGGACGGAGGGAAAATCGTTCGCCACCTGATCACTCCCAGCACAGATAAATGCGTGACGCTGTCGAAACATGAATTTCAATTCCACAAGTGTTTCATCCAATTCCAGTTGAAATTAGGACCTGGCCTCGTGCGAGCGATCGGTGCTGCTCGGCTCTCCACTCCGTTTGGGATGCTGGGAGCCAACCCTGACTACTCCACACACAGGGCACCCCATTAGGTATGGTTTGGACCATGACGATCGCCTCCTCGAGGGCTACCGACCTGTTGCGTGCGGTAGGGGCGTAGCAGTTTTGAAATAAATTCGGCCGTGGGGTACCCCAGACTGATTCTCATCGGACAGACAGACAGACAGATTATCTGATTCCGTTCCTGAGACCACAAGTGTTCCACTTGTGGAATTATAGTATTCTGTATAAAAAACAAATAAGTAGTAAACATAAAAACCAGAGTACGCACGATAGAATACCCGATACAAACATATAACGACGACAGGTGGCTTGCGCTACTATTAATAATAGTAGACCCACTTTCTCACTTCAACTCGTCGGAATACTATAGTATACCTGGTACGTTTATTTCAGACTGTTTAATTTAATTGCAATTTATTTTAATTATTTCTCCCCCCACAAATAGACGCACACTTCCTGAATTCTACAGCCTCAGATTGTGTCCCCCTCATACGGGATGTACGCCCTACATGAGGACATATAAAATCTGCAAGTACGCGCGATCGAAGTATTACACTCAGCTAGCAAAGATGAGCTTCGACGATCGAGCCCACAGCTGTTGTTTTTTTTTATATATATATATCAGGTCATAGCGCTAGAATCTCCCAGTACAGGGTAGGATATCTTGGTACATATGGCCAAAAACCACAGTCCATCCGAACTACAGGTAAAACAAGCTGTTTGGTTTTGCGGCATCTGCCGACCCCCGGGTATAGCAACACGGATGAAAGGCGCACAACCAGGACCTCACAAGGAGCTCCACGAGCTCTGTCCGGGGCACCGAGAATCGCGGCTTGTCTCCCCATACCGTGTCTGAACTTCCTCAACGAGCTGCCCGCACGCCAAGTTATCTGTCGTATGCAAGCGTACTGCTCATCAGCAATACCACAACAACGAAGAGCACAGTATTCCACGAGATCTACCAAGAGCTGTCCCGCGTGCCGAGCTTATCCCAGGCAGAGATATCGCAAAAACCAACATCACAATATTCTACGAGACCTAAGGCCGATTTTCAGCTGGCGGGCGACAAGCGCTAGAGTATTATGGGGGATTCCGACCCTCGTGCAATATGCGGCCAGAACATTGGGCTCTGCCCAATCCGGTAGCCAACTTTCACCTCACCCTTGACGCCCTCCTGTGTCGCCTGAGCATGGCAAGTACGTGTGGAGTCTACACGAGTACTCGCAGGGTCTTTTTGTTGAAGTACCAAAGCTAAACAAGCTGTGAATTCAATGAGCAATTAGGAGGAAGTGATACTGACGACCTATTGAAGCCAATATCCTCCTGACGCTTTTCTTGTCGATAAGCCTGATCCATGGGATACTCGTACGGTATAACGATATACCGTCGTGGTAGTCCATACCCCCTACACCGAGCATGGCAATGGCAGGCGAATACACGATAACCCCTAAGCAGTGCAGCAGCGCGTGATAGGCAGGACAATCCACCGCTTCGCGATTGAGGTTTACCTGCGGCACCCTATCGTCCCAATTCTACAATAAAACACCTACAGTAGACACCAACCCGAAGACGGTATGACTTTCTCAAGAGAGACATCGCCATGTGCAAGCACCCACAACCATCTCAAGGCAACAAGGGAACTCCGGAGTCGAACGAGGGGTCCAGGGGGGACCAAGATGCCTACGAAGACGACCAGTTATATTAATTGTCATCGTCAGCCTGCGGCGCTTCCTGAGGACAGCCGTTGAGCCTTACCCACTCTTCCACATGCTCATCCGAGCACATTGCAGCGGCCTCGTATGTGCCGTGATCCCATGGGCATCCTTGCGCCCGCGCCCACTGCAGCATGTCCAGGCGCCCTTTCAAGGCAGCATTGGTGCACGTGTTCATATCCCAGGGGCAACCGTTATAACGCGCCCATTTGAGCACCTCGAACTTTCCGCTCGAGGCTGCTACACTGCACGTATCAGCCTCCCAGGGGTACCCATTACTCCTTGCCCACTGCAGAACGTCTAGGTGGCCTCCCTTTGCTGCTTCGAAGCATATCCGCGAGGTATCCGAGGGGTAGTGGCGAGCCCGTATCCATTCGAGAACTTGAAGGTGGCCCTTTCTAGCTGCACCGTCATTAGCACGTGGGGACCAGGGGCACCCGTTCGCCATCATCCACTCGAGCATATCCAAGTGTCCGTTCTCAGCAGCTGCATTGCATGCGTGCATATTCCAGAAGCACCCTTGGGCCCTCAACCACTGAAGCACGTCCAGGTGCCCTCCGATGACAGTCATGTAGGTAGTGGTCGCATCGAAATCGGCACCGTTCGCCCGAGCCCACTGAAGCACCCCCAGGTGCCCCTCGAAGCCAGCAAGCGTACACGTCGAATAGTCCCAACCGCAGCCATTTTCTCGCGCCCACTGAAGGATGCCTAGGTTTCCAGACGCAGCAGCGCTGGAACAAGTGCGGCTATCCCAAGGACAGCCTTCTGAACGAGCCCATCGAAGGATATCGAGATGTCCTGAACCAGCAGCCCTCTCGCAGGTCGCACTGTTCCACGGACATCCGTTAGCGCGTGCCCACTGAAGGATGTCGAGGTGACCACCCGCAGCAGCGTTGGCACAAGTGTTGATAACCCGACGATGGTGTTCTGAACGTACCCACTGCTCCATCTGGATATCGAGTTCCCCCGAACTGGCGGCGGGGCTGTAAGATCCAGCGTCCCAGGGTAAGTTATTTGCGCGCGCCCACTTAAGAATGTGCATGCTGCCCCCCTTCGCAGCCGCAGAGCAAACCAGCGTGCGCCAAGAGTCTTCCGTGTCGAGTGCCCACTGAATCATTTCGAGCTTCCCTTTGGCGGCAGCCGCGAAGCAAGAGTTCTCGTTAAGCAAGCACCCGTTGGAGTGTGCACACTCCAAAACCTCAACGCCGCAATGTTCAGCAATTTGTTCGCATATCACCGGCTCCTTCGCCAGGCCGATGTCGAAGCTCCACTGCAGCTGAGACACAGAAGTGTCAGCCGTTATGGCTCGCGTGATTTTACGGAGATCCCCCCAAGCGTTTCTCCACTCTTTCGATACTCCGGCGAAGAACACATACTGGTTCGATAGCAGTTCCGCCAGCAGAGACATGACGTCACTGTTAGTGCGAAGCGAAAATTCTACCTCGGCAGCGTCTTCCTCTGAAGATTCGGTGTTCAGCCTCGCATTCCTAATTCTGAACGTGGGGCCGGCGGTGGAAAGGGGTTTTGAAAGTATCAGAGTCGTTGTTAGGCACACCACATACGCTAAAACTTCGTCGAGGGGAGCAGGTCTGACCGAGCACATCCCTGTATGTAGGTTTGAGTCTCCTCGAAGAAAGCACTGAAAGCATCGTGTCTATCTGACCCTCGATACGTGGTTGCTAATATCGCCGCTATCGATTTTCATGACTACTGAGCGCTGCGACATTCAATACCGACAGAGAAAACGAGCGACCTCGGTCGTTTAAGCATCCCGAGCGATCCAAATGTGTCCTACATTGAATGCTCACACTGTCACCTTTATTTGCCGGTATCATGGGGAGGCCTGCAATGACGATAAACCCAAGCATTGAGGAACAGCCAAACAAAACAGTACAACTTCCAGCACTATCAGACCAAACAGAGGGCTCACCTTCTACTTCGGCGCAGGGGCCCTCGACTCGAGAACTTGTTACGAGAGATGGACATGCTCTTTGCAGGGTACGCGCACGTTCCTCAGACCGGCGACTCCGCACAATAGCAGCAGCGGCAGCAGCAGAAAAACCTGCAGCAACAGCATCAGCAGCATTTATTAGGGTAGTGGCAATAAAAGTAGTCGTAGAGTTCAGATAATGGATGTCGAAATTGCAATCCCCAAAGTGTATTTCTCAATTCACAGCACAGCCGCGGTAACAGTGTCGCCTACTTCTCAATCGAGGAACATAGAGTGGTTGACCCAACGGCGCGGCAAACAAGCAGGGATGGCATGGGGGGAGACAACCTACCAGGGGTGGGCGTGACGCGGGGAACCATCACAAAGCGAAATGACAGACAAGCTATGTACGTTCCAGTGAAACTTGCGAACGTTTCTCATGAACTGATGCTGTGAGTTATGTCTGCTGATTTTCTCTTCAAGACGTGAGACGGCTTAAGCAAAAAAAAAACTAATTTGTTCTACGTTTAAAAAAACATAATGTCACGGACATGTACGTTTAGGGAAAAAATAATTGTAGTTGCCGTTTGACCTCTTCACCTTGCACCTATACTGGCCTTTATTATCTTGATAAGAAGTCAATCGTAATTACGAGCGAATGCGAGTTTCTAATTTTGACCCAGTCTCTCGTGATAGGGACCCCTCGCAAGATGGTCATGGCCGTTTTCTTATTTGATTAAAGTATTGATTTTGTGTGCACTTTTCATCAAATTCTCAGAATTTTATTTGTTTGTCAGATTCTCAGAATTTTATTATAAAAGTGAAAATGGATAAACGGGGGGTATACCTCCGCTTTTCTAATAAGCGGAGGCGTATGGAAATCAGGTCCGCGGGAAGTCCACGCGTGCCAAATTTGCCAGAAACTCAATACTACCGGGGTGGCAAGACGCACACAGCCCCGTCGTGGTTGACCTTATGCTGGTCCGATTCTTGATCAGATAGGGTTTTCAGACATCCCATAAATTAGCTGTCAGGTATGCCGCTCGAAACGGTCTGCATATACTCGTATTAACCAAAGCCTGACGTCGAGTTGGGTGTTCGGGCCTATTGTTGTGTTATATTGTGGGATTCAGCAATTTGTTATTTCGACTCATGTACTCGAGTCCACGCTGACATACTGGCTGCTGTAGTCTAGCAGCTACGAAGAGTAGGCGCTGAGAACGCTTCAACTCGGGTTGGAATCAAGCAATCGAGCCCACACTGGCTGGCTCTTGTCTGAGCGCGGATGTTCATGCCGTAAGTGGGTTAGTTCGACTTTTGCACAAAATCAACGATCCAAGCCCAGCACAGTGACTGAAAGCTGTTGTTGTACAGCAGTAGGGGTGCGCTCTCATGAATCGTCAACTAGGGCCCAGCGTCAAACTCGTCCTGTGCGTGCCCTCACTAGCTATACCTACATTTCTTCAAGGATGGGCAGACATTTTCCTTCATTGAAAACCACGCGTTTTCAACATTCCTTGTCGCTTGTGTTTTCTACCTGGTATGTTACCCACTTTTGATCAGCGCATAATCAAAAAACAAAAATAAGAGCTATTTCAAGTATAGGACACAGGAAATTAAATGTACATAGGTAGGTTGTTCGTGGTATGGGGGGTGTATAACTAATTAATTTAGCGAAAGAGGGAAAATAATATCCAAAGTATACCGCAAGAGCCAAATACATAGCACGTAGGCAGTTCAGCGTACACCTCTTGGACATTGGCGGCACGGCCCTATGGGGTTCTTTGTGCGTGTGACATTGTTTGCAGCAGCCGACCTGGCACTGCTTCTGCATGCCGGTAACTGATAGCATCGTCGAAACTCCGATTTTCGAATGGTCACACTCAGGGACGTTATGACTTTTGAAAATACTGTAAACGTGCCATCGTCCGTAGCGGCGTCGGTTCTCACTTGAGTTCGTACTTGCGTGGTCGCGCATTGGTGCTGACTGTTCATTGCGCTTGTCGCCCAGTTTGGGCTGTGTTATTTGAACCAAGTTCCCGTATTCTTGACAATTTGCGCGTGTTTTTTTTAACATACTTCTTCTGGAATACGGAACCCCACGGCTGTGTACTCTAGGTTACCACGAAGAGGCGCGCTGAGGTCATTCCAGTCAGAGGTTATACCCAACCCCGATGTGACCGATTGCTGTAGTCTCGCAATGGAATTTCTACGCCGACAGTCCTTGAGACGCGGAGTGCTGTGTTTGCCGCCTAACTCACATCGCTACTACAACGACACAAACACGAGTCTAAAGTACAAAGACAGCCAACCACACCGACAGGGTGCGACAAGGTCAGCGCCGGGTCTGCACGCGGTGCACAGCAGCCATGACCAAAAAGGTGTTGCAGGCACGTCGCTTCTGTCATAACACTAGGGAAACTAAATACCCCACAATGCCGGCAGCAGTCTACCACAGCGGCGGTGCTGGCTTGGCTGCTACCCCTGCTGCTGCGGCTTCTATCGGCCGCGAAGCAGCGCGGCACATTCGTATCTCCGTCCGCCAGCAGCGTCAACCACCATCCGATGGCAGCAGCGCGTGGTATCGGCGTTCGTTTGCCAGCATCTACGTGCGCTTGTTCTTGCTTCGCCAGCTCTGGACGATGCCCAACGCCAGAACCTACTGGAAGACGACTATACAATAAACGATTACCTCCCTCTTGCGTAAAAGGTACGCGGTGGGGGAGGAAAAGGCGCGAAGCAAAAAAATAAGGTTCGGTCGGAAATTACCTTTTTCGGTCGTTTGTTTCAGGCCGCATAAGGCTACTTCTTACGCAGTCGGACACGTGGATCAAAGCATGCGGTTTTCGATTGGAGACACAATCCGGCCTTCTTAAACTGCTGAAAATGAAAAAATTCGATGCCAAGTTTCTCGATGGAGCAATCCGACCCACGCATCCCGTCGAAAAACTAGAGTTTTTCGACGGGATGCGTGGATTGGATGTCTCAGTCGAACGTTTTTTCAAGGCTCACCACATATCTCTCCACCCCTCCAAAACGCACGGTCACACCACACAGCACCAGCGAGAACTTCTATCCGTTGCTTGGTTGGCTGCTCTAGTGCTGCTGCTGCTGCTGCTCTGCTGCTGCTGCTCTGCTGCTGCTGCTCTGCTGCTGCTGCTGCTCGCATCGCAGCATCTCTTAGAACCGACGAGCAGAAAACGAAGCAGTTTGCAACTGTCGTATCAGCTACCCACGGGAAGAGCACACAACAAATACAACATCGACCCGATTGGCGACAGGGAAGGCGTTCAGGCATACCCTGTCGAGTTTAGAGTGGATCTGAAGCCGGCCGTTTATACCCTTCCCATCCGATGGCATAAACAACCGCCGAATAAATATCGTGTTTTACGGGTACATGGTTAACAACACATGTTTTACTTGATGCTCAAAGTGTGCTCAAAGTTTACGTTGGGATATTGGGCCCCCGGCGGTGGATGGGGTGTCTCGATAGACGTGAAGCATGGGGCGCAATGTATGAAGCGGCAGATCAACTGTTTTTGGTGCAACAAAGCGAAGCAATTCCGCGGCAGCTCACACCTCCACATATATCATGCGCTGGACGCGAAAGAGATGCATCAAGTGGAAGTAGAGGTCCCATCGCGAGCATCGTTACACGTACGGTGGACAAACACGTACAAGGCGTTTGGAAGGGTACGTACGACATGATTCCGGGGGCGTATGCTCGGTAAATACCCCACCGAACATTACGAGAGTGTTCTGTGCGGCCGCAATACCCTACAGTTTCGTACGAACTCGATACTGGTTGGCAAATTCCGTGAGTTTGACAAAACTCGATACCGGCACCCCGGGAACCCTTGAAACCTTGGCGGCAATGACGAGGGTGCGGCCGTTTTAGCGGTATGGCCTTACTACCCTACCAAACACTCGGGGATGGTTATGCACGTTCTTAATACCGGTATCCAACACTTCAACGAGTAATGTACAAGCTCACTACTGATACCCAGCAGTTCGGTAAGTTCAGCACGAGTACAAAACTTGTACCCGACACTTCGATATGTTCGGTACGTACACCCAAGTATACCCCGGGTACCGGTATACCGACAGTCACAATACCGGCGGTACGAATATTCGTTTAGTACGGCCTCGGTACCGGGGTATCAGGTATCCCGTGATGCGATACAGACACAATATACCGACATCACAGGGTCTCTATTTGTGGCTCTGCTTGCAAAGACTCATAATACCGAAAATCGACGGAATACAACTACCAGAGCACATCAGCAGCAGCCGCCATCAGTCTTCTCCTATATCTGTTCCACGACTAAGGGCAGACACAACGCACACATCTCAGCTTCGGCAAACACGGCTGCAGACACCGCGCAGCAGCCGCCGGGAGGACGGAGACCCGAAGGGACCGCGGAGAATGTCACGTACACGCAGCATGAAGCTAAGGGCCGCCCCCGGGCCTGTGCTAGGGCACAGTCCGCACATACTGCGTATGTTAGAAAGAGCATCGACTACTCGTATGATGCAGTGCGTGTATCGTACATCCTTCCCCCGAATTGAACACGACACCTCGCATTTACCGCCGTTGCATTTCAACACTACTGTAGCAGATGCGGCATCGGCAGCACGACGATAGGTAGGCTAGGCCTATATGCCGAGCTTCAAAATATGGGGTATAAGGCGGACTTCAATCGTTCTACTCCGGGGCGCTGGCACGCATGGCTTACGCAGCAGTCGAGAGCACATAGACAGCAATGATGCCTAATCTGGTCGTTAATGCTGGTTCTCCTCGGTTATGATGTTATGATAGTGTTTGCGGTTGGGTGGTTGGTTAATGATGCTGTTGCTGTCGCTACTGCTGTTCACCGCGCTATCATTTGCTACGTCTTTGGAATAGAGCCAGCCCTCTCTGCGGTCTACTGGTTTGGAGTTTTAAATCACGGTGGCTGGGAAAATAAGGCAATACCAGCAGCAGGTAGCAGCAGCAGCACAGCAGTTGCGCCATGGGTAGAAAAGCTGGGTGCCACAACTAATGGGACATCGGGAACTGCCTCGCCAGTCGGTCGAGCGCTGAGCAGTGCAGATAATCGACAATCCCGGGATCAGACCTGATGCGCTGGGTTTACTTTGTTAACAAAAACACACGAAGCCTATAGGCCTACGAAGTATATAGATAGCAAATAATGCAGATTGTTTCAAGTGAAAATCGGGGAGTTTCTTGCAGCTTGTCGGAGCAGCAGGTTGCCCCACCACCACCATAACGACGACCGCCACCCCTAACAGCAGAAACAGCAGTTACCACCACCAATGACACCAACACCAACACCGCCTCTACTTACAGCATCAGCAGCCCAGCAGCAGCACACAGCTGGACCTGGCACCTAGAAGCGAATACACGCTGCCAATACTGGTTAGATGATAGGTTACACCAGAGAACGCTGATTCAGCAACATAGATGAGGTGGATCTGGCTGGCTTCCACAAAAAGTAATTGGCCAGCCTACAGCGGTATAGCAGCTTTCCGCATCGGCTATCTTGTGCTGTATGCACGCACGTACGGGCATGGCACGCACGTCCCTAGGTTGTCCGCCATTGCTACGACTTATCGCGTTCCAGATATTGTTGTTGCGGTCGATATTTGCTACGTACCGGTAGTAGGTATGGCATGTGATGGCGAGGTTATGATGCGTACCAGATACTCAGACGATATACAGAGTCCTGTACTGTAGTATCGCCTTCTTGTTCATGCCGTCGAATTTGTTGTCGGCGCCAGGTATCACATGTGAGGACATGGCACAAATGGGGCGTTGCTCGCCTTACTGCTATACCTGTATCATCATAAACTTCGTATATGACCCCCCCCTAAAATATATTATATATTTATTGGTTGGGTTGGCGTCGGTTGGCGACGACGCTGTAAAACATGCCTCTCACTGCGTGAGCTAGAGAACCAGGGTGCCGTTTTTTTTTGTTATTTGTTTTTGGCGGTCACCAAGGCTGGCGGTCTTGTTAGATCATTTGTTCGGGGTTGAAGGCCTCAACTCCGCACAAGGGGAATCATCGTATCACGTAGTATGTATACGCTAAGGCATCCGCGAGGCACATACATAGTAATACCAATGGCTGTTTTTGAAAGTAGCCACACCAGAAATGGAATCAATTCATTGGGGGCTGTCGCCTATAGTCAAGTCCGCCCCACAGGCGGTTCTTAGCAGGATGCAGCTCACGCTCCAAGCGATTCGCCCAATAGCTCACGGCGTTTCGCGCTTGGTGCAAGCAATGTCTGCCTGGTTGGTGAAAACCCAACGCGCTCCGTCCCGGCATTGTAGGGATGCGAGGGTCTATGGTCATACGACACGGCCGTGCACGACATGAGAACACCTCGCATCACTCTGTGTATTGCCTATAATGAGGCAACGAGCCTCCTCCCCCTTGATTTTTCAAGGAGAAATAAAAGCCTCTTTATGTCGAATCGCGTACGAGGGTAGGGTGGCAAGTTTTTGGTTTTCTCCGCGTGTGACAGGTATATAATTCAACGTGGTTTTCGGTCACGTTTGTACACCGCACTCAAATACACGACACCAAAGCCAGTCCGTCGGGCTCTGTGCACATACACATACGAACCCTGCTGGTGCTGGTATTGCTGTAACTCGTTCAGAGTTGGTCGAGCTAGGTGCGGCAACGTGTGTTGTCGGAGGCATGGTTTTGGGCCATGTTTATAACAGGTAAATGGCTTGGCCGTGCTTTTTAAAAAAGTTGGATCGAAAAACATCATAACGGTGTTTGGTGTTTGAGTGGAGTGTTTGCGATAGAAGTAAAAAGAGATGTACTTTCCTTCCGCTCAAAAAGGTCAATTCCTTTCCCCTTGTGGTTTCGGTGTGTTTGCGATAGAAGTAAACAAAATCCTGCAAGCGACGCCTCCGAAAATGATAAGGGAAGTGGGGTGAGGCAATGCGGCAAACCAAACAAACAAACAACGAAAAAAATAAGTAGCGTACGAGAGGAACGGCAGCCGAGCAACGGTGGCGGTGGCAGGGGTATGAACGCAGAGCCGCAGCTGCTATCCCACGACCGCAAGCAGCAGCACCGGTGGCTGCAGCTACGTGGCGGCAGCCCCAGCCGCAGCGGCAGCAGCAGCAGCAGCAGCAGCAGAGCAGCAGAAGCAACAGCTTCCGTTTTTGCCTTTTTCGATTTTGCGTCCGACTATTCTTGTCATCGTGTGCTGTTCCTGCTGCTGCCCACGACCTACGCGCGACACTGCGCCGGCACGCTCCGCCCCAAGCCCGCCCGGCGCCCGGCGTATATAGACCGTGGCGGTGTGCCGACGCTGCTGCTAGTGCTGCTACTGACTGCTGCTGCCGCAGTGTGGTGAAATTGAAATGATACACGACGATCTGTCATCCTGTCGTGCTCTACAAGCAAGACGGTACGAGTACGTCTCCATACGACTACGACTCGTACGAGTAACTCGTACTCGTACGAGTAGTTCCTCTGGACAGCGCATCCTCCACGACACCAAGCCGGCGAGAGCGTACTGTAGCGGGACGCCAGCAGTCTGCCGGCGCCCCGTTAGCAAAATCCAGCACCGCTTGTCCGTATCATACTGTAGCTACACCTCTCGAGCCTCTGTGCTCCCACCGGTTGTTGTGTTGTGTAGAGCAAGCAGCAAGGTTGGGGCCTATGGGAGACATCTCCCATAATTTGGGGCGTTCGGCGTCGGTAGAATGCTCGGTGCGTGCAGCCCAATCAAACTGAGAGACAAACGTTACCGTAACTATTGATCAAAAACATACTTCTAAAGTAAATATTTGCCGTTTTTTCAAAAAATTACCTCAAATCCTCCCTTGCGCAGAATTTTTAGAGAAGTAAAAGTTTTTTTTTTTTTTTTAAACGCGAACACTCCAGTTCTACCGAACAAAACCCAAAACTCTGCGAGTAGGCAGGATGTTTCTGACCACATCAACCATTTAGACCGCGTCCTAAGACATGCTGCAATATATATATATATATATATGTTGACAGCCCGACTCTCCTACTGACGAGGGGACAGAGAAGCTTTGATGTAGGTTTTGTACAGCAGTTGTAGTGGTGGTACCTGCTACGAGAAGATCTGTTGTTGGACGCATACGAATCAGGTGCTTATATTTTTACTTCAAATCGTGGGGTATATATGTATATATACATGTATCGCGTTGGGGAACCAGGAAACACACAACAAAGTGGTTACTGCGTGTACAGAGGGTTCCAGAGTTACACCAAAAGGCCGAGCGTACAGCAACGCTGACCCTGGCCGTGTGTGCCCTACTGCTGCTGGTGGTCTTCTGCTGCTGCTGTTGCTGCGCTTCTGCTGCTGCTGCAACCTAATGATATTATTCTTAAAAACGGAAGAACCCAAACGGCACGTATACGTAGGCATTCGTTCGTGGTGTTTCAGCAAAATCAGTATTCCCCCAGCATGATGCATCGAAGATTTCACTATTTAGTGCGGGTGCAGAGGTCGCGGCACATTACCGCCAATTACCAGTAGTTTACCTGGCTGGTACTTGATTGTGATCGTACGATGTTGACGTCGCCCCGGCCGCTTTATTTTTTAGATATCAAATATCAAGCCAAACGCCAAGCGTGGGAACTGTTTTTGACGATCTGTCCCAACACGACACAATAAGAGTAATTGTGCTCAGGCTGTGTAAGAACATGTGTGTGATACCTGGTGTACATTCTACGAAGATTGATTCTGTGTACCGCCCACATGCTTATATGCTGCAATGGGCTACGCCGAGCTACGGGCGGGGTTGTGGCCGATTGATACCGCTACAGTACGTAGTTGAAAATGGAAACGATACGTACGAAAATGGAGACGATCCGAGAAAAACGATCCGTCGAGAAAAACATGTGACCGGATCGAATACAAGCCTACCCGACACGAAAATGGAGACGATCCGAGAAAAACGACCCGCCGAGAAAAACAAGTGACCGGATCGAATACAAGCCTACCCCACACTGGCACACAAAACACAGAGAGAGCCATGACAGGTGTTGGGATGGTTCACCGCACTGGCAAAACAAGCAGAGGGGGCCCGAGCCTGCTCATGGTCAAGTGTTGAGACGGATAAGAAGTGATGAAGGTCGCCCTTGGCCCACACGCTACCCACACACCATCCATTAGCGTACCTGTGGTGGTCCACGAATCAACACGGATTGATGATACCAACCGCCACAACCAGGGCCCCAGCAGCGACGGCAGGTTGTAGGTGTAGCCGTAGTAGCCTTAGTGTCCCGCTGGCTTGCTGGTTTGCTGCTCTCAACCCCCTCATGCCTCATCGTTCCATACACATTTTATCATTTTGTCGATTTTGGGAGTTCCATATTACTCCAACGCCCCACATTGAAACGGGTTGCGGGGCCGCAGCCGCACCAGTTTCCCGCTTCTGTAGGCCTCTTGCCCTACAGTCGAACTCCCCGCTCAAAATGAAAATAAATAACCGAAGGAGCACACACTACGAGTGTGAGTTCTCCTGCTGCCAACAACCGACCGCTGCTCAACTATTCGGGCCTTGTGTGTGGCACTTGCTAACAGCAGTCCGCGCTCGGGAATGGACCAGGTGTGCCCATGGATGATATGTGGATATTGTGTGGTCCCTCAAGTCTCAACACAGGTTGTGCGTTGACCATTTTGAGTGAGTTTTGACTTTTCCTTCTAGTTTTTGTTTTCGAAGGCTGTTTTTCCCCTTTCTCTACGTTGAGCCATTATGCTGACCCTCGGTACAAATAGTTATAGCGCGCAGAGAGGTTGCTCTGCACGCGGGTCCCAGTGACACTATGCCACAATTGATATCATCGTAATCGTTTGATGCGGTCCTACAGCAGTACGAGTACGTACTATCAATGCTTTTGTGCAGTTCGAGTACCCTGAATAAAATATATTACCTGTAGTATATACGTATCGGTACTTTCCACGATCAACGGCCACAGCGTGAACGGTCTGAAGCCCCGACCCACTCCCCGCCGCCCCGCCTGTCTGTGAAGTTTTGTGATAATAGCACTCGTACGACATTCAATCCGAATCAATAGTCAATCAATCGTAGTACGAATTACTGCTGCTGCTGCTGGATGATGCTGCTACGACGTACCAGGTACTGCACTACTACTTCTACTACCGTGTGTCGTCTGTATGTCAGTGGGTCTACCCCCTTCATCTTGCTGCAATGATTTGTACTCGAAGAACAAGAACTATCTGCTGCTACTTACATACTACGTATATAGAATACGCCTGACGCACTCCTCTACTTACTCTATCGCATCGATATATTCCATAGTAGACATAGAGAGAGAGGGAATCCTTGACTCGTACACGGGGTTTGTCGGCTGGGCGGGGAGCGGGTCGGGGCGCCCCGCCGCAAAGTTTGTAATGTGTGGCAAGTACTCTTCTTGCCCTTGCACGCCTGTACGAATAATACGTACTGCATTCAATTCGCCATCAATCGCATCAATCGTAAATATTCCGTGTGTTTACGTACTAATACGTACGAGTACGAGTACAGTCGTACAGCATGTCAAGATGTCAAGTGTCAAGTATGTGATGCGGAGCGGCGTAACTTGTTGTGTCGTTTCATTTGGCGTTACATTTCGCACGAACATCATGGATCATGGACCATGGACCATGGGTCACATGGATTCTGAAATCGTGCATAGACTCGGACTCTCTCCCAAGCTATGGGCCATGCGCCATAGAGAGCACGACGATTGGTTGTGTGCTTCGCATGACACACACGAACGACCGTCTGATCTACTCCGCTTCCTGGCAAATTCCATTCAAACAATATTTCACGGACGCGCATACACAGGGTTGCTAGCTGGGCGGGGCACGGGGGTCGGGGCTGCGCCCCGACCCGCTCCGCACCGCCGCGCCTGTGAAGTATTATGTATTGTTGTAGCTTGTACGTACAGTAGCTATGCCTGGTATTCATCATGTACATACAGCAGCTTTTGTAATGTTGCCTGACGTTATTGAGCAACGTCCTCCATGTATGTATGTATGTGCTCGTCAGGTGCTTGCGCACAACGCAGCTTAAATCAGCGTCCTCCACATTAATTATCGTCGGGTGCTACCGCACAGATTATGAAATCGTGGATAGACTCGGACTCTCTCCCAAGGCATGGGCCATGCGCCATAGAGAGCACGACGATTGGTTTTGTGCTTCGCATGACACACACGAACGACCGTCTGACCCACTCCGCTTCCTGGCAATTCCATTCAAACAATATTTCACGGACGCGCATACACCGGGTTGCTAGTTGGGCGGGGCACGCGCCCCGACCCGCTCCGCACCGCCTCGCCTGTGAAGTATTATGTATTGTTGTAGCGTTTACGTATGTAGCTATGCCTGGTATTCATCATGTACATACAGCAGCTTTTGTAATGTTGCCTGACGTTATTGAGCAGCGTCCTCCAATGTATGTATGTATGTGCTTGTCAGGTGCTTGTGCACAACGCAGCTTAAATCAGCGTCCTCCACATTAATTATCGTCGGGTGCTACCGCACAACGCAGCGTATATCACCTCGGCTCAGCAGCAGCAGCAGCAGCAGCAGCAGCAGCAAGCTGCTGCAGCAGTCCTCCTCGTTATCGTCAGGTGGCTGCGCCGTCGCTTTGCACAGTTGCACTTCCCATGTAAAGCTCAGTACAAGTTCGCCCGTCACGATAACCGACTCGACCCAGAGCTATACTACCAAGCTAGGTTAAGTATTGAATCAGTATAACTTTATCTAGCCAAATGTCACAGATCCATATTTTTATACCAGGTACAACATGGCGTAGATGGATTGATGGGCTACAGAGCCAAATCGTGTTTGGAGTCGAACTAAGTAGGGGAGGGGATTACTAAAAAAAGATGGAATTAGACCTCGAAACAGAGTTGAAAGGCAGGGGATTTGGGAAATTAAATAATTTCCGCGACAGAGCCCAGTAACTAAAGTCACTGGGAATGGGAAATTAAATAATTTCCGCGACAGAGCCCAGTAACTAAAGTCACTGGGAACACGGTTCCTAACAAACCATCACAAAGCACGATTCGTGACTCTTATGTCATGAGAAAGTGTCACGATTTTAGTGATGTTTCTTTCCAAACGAAAATATTCGTAGCTGATACCTGGTACAAGGGTTGAGCTCAACGCGCAGCTGACGCCACCCGCTACACTGAGGAAAGGGGCAGAAGAGGCCCATGATGTAGTGCAAGCACCGACTTAGAAATGCCAAGAGGTTCATGGTGCAGCGAAGAAACGTCGGACGTGACATGGCATATGCATGCAAAACATGCTCGGCATATGCATTAGCTACATGCTCCAGAACAACACAGCTGTATGTTCGAAAGAGAAATTATTTAATCACAGAAACACGGCTCACAGCACTGCGCTGCGCTGCCTGCTGTGGGGGTGTGATGTGTGCCTTTTTCGTGATTATGTGTGGTAGTACAACAACAGTAGTAGTACTTCGTACTTGGTATGTATGAAATAGAAAGCACAGCACAGCATGGTCGTCAAGTTGTAAAGTACCATCAGCAAAATAAATAAAAATAAATGATAAAGACGTACATACGTACAGTACTCGTCGGACACAACGGCAGGAGCGAAAAACAAGAACGAAAAAAACGGTGTGAAACAAACTAAATCAAGATACGGCGTAGCACAATTGTTCTGTCTGTTTCAACATTCCGTCGGGCCGTCGGGTCTGTGATGATTGCACCGCTCAAAGAAAAAAATGGGACGTCGGTCACGTTCTGTCAGCCTCGCCCCTCCCCGCCCCCCCTCGATCACCTCGCCATCGGTTCGATCCAAGTCGAGCTCTACTTCTTTTCTGCCCCAGTGAGCCCCGTGGCCCGCCTCGCGCAAAGCCCGGTGGTCACCGTGGTCCTAGTTCGCCCGCTCGACGATGACGGCGTGCAAACCGCATGGCTGCCTCTCTGTCAATATAATTGTTCGAGAAATAGGCACCGCTTGAATAATATTCTACACAAGGAAACGAACATTATCATTTCGGATACACTTGATTCATCGCAACAGCAGCAGCAGCAGCAGCAAGGCAGAATAGACCCCTTCATGCTTCTCTCATGTCTCGATGGACACGCCACGCTAAGGCACGAACAAAGCGACCGCGCTCCTTCTGACCCCCCTTCTACTGGTCAGCGCCCTCCTAGACTATCTTTCTGGCTCTGCTAAACTTGTGCAAACGGTGGTTGCGCTACCGCCGCTTCCAACACATCCGCCGCATCTTCCGCCGCCACTGCTAGTGTTACTGCTGTTGTCAAATTTGGGCATACCTCTCCTGCGTGCATGTTGTAATTGTGCTTCGCGATGCCACAAGGAATTTCCCTTCATGGAGATAACGTGCTTTATTATCGGTTAAGATGTAACTTTGGCGATTCGCTTGTCGAAAACCCAGTAAAACTAATGCCGGAACTAATGACTAATGTGCAATTAGTATATTCATATTTATGGTATATTATGCTACGCCTACACTTCTCGGGTACAGGATCTTAACTATGTGTTCGACCGAACTTTCTTATATCGACTTACCTATTGATTTTTCACCATCAGCCATTTCTTATGCTGTCGACAAGGATATAACGAAGCAGGCTATTTCAGATGAGAGTGTTGTCGGGGTTTTTTAGTCAAGATTGCGTTTTGGGCTCCTTTCGTACCGTCAGTTGGATCGGGCGCATAGTGTTATTCTCTTTCCGGAGGATTATATATGTGTGGGAGTAGGGTAGGCGGGAGTCAGCGGAAAGCTTCCTCGTTGTCGTGCCTTGTTTCCCAGCAGTCGCGTACGTTTCACGCAAGGAAGTACTTTTCCTCTATTGTTAGCCGCCATCGAGTAGCTCGTGGCGTTGTGCGTCGTTTTTCAACTGACAAGGCTACAGCCATCTATAATATTGGCTTCAAGGTCATTGACACTGCGCTCTGCTGCCATCGCACGTGAGTACACGCTGCTGGCGGGCGGAGACTGTATGAACCATGACTGTAAAAACAAGGATACTCCCATATTTTTATCGTTACTGTCATACTTAGTATGCTCTATGCCGTCGGATAATGGTACACGCTGCTGGCTGGCGGAGGCTATGGGCAATGGCAGTGGGAGCAAGGAATAGTTTTACCTTGTACGAAGTGTTGTCATCGCCCTTACGGTGGTATAATATGTGCCACGCTGACCCGCGGCGAGAAGTACCCACAACGGTGGAAATCATCAACCTAGCACGGGCGCTGTTGACGGCTGCTCTGGTGGTTCACGCGTATGGGCGTGCGTGTCCCGTGGTGTAATTGTATATGGAACTACGACAGTCACTGTAAATCCGTTTGGACTGGTCGGTGTTACTTGTACGGTTACGTGCCCGGTGGCTACGTTGTTTGTTTCGAGGTTTTCAAGGTATTGTTATGGCATTTGTTCTTGCCCGGTGGATGCGTACGAGTACCTGGGGTACAAGTATCAAACGCCTGCCGTGTTGCCCCTGTTCAGCTTGCGATACGCCCGGAATTTCCAGTCAACCACGTTCCCGAAGGGGAATCTTGCATATAGATATATATATTTCCTCTTTTCCATAAGCTGGGTGAACTATGGGCATTTAGGCCGTACGGCTATAATGGTGTAAGTGACGATACTGCAATTATAGGTTTGCTGCAAAGCTACAACGCAGGAGACGCTTGTGGCGAAAAAACTACCAGATGAGGTAGTTATGTTTATGTACAAAGAACGAGTGAGAATATGCTGCCCCATTTTGGCACCTCTTGAATCTATTGTCAACCACTATTGGCCGATTTTGGCTGTTTCCACGTCGAACGGTGGCGATGGTATGACCAAAAACCAAAGTCCGACGAGGCCAATGTGCGGTCGTTTCAAGATAAGACATCTAAAACCAATCGTTTTTTGCCACTTTCGCTGTATTTCGCCGTTTTCGCCTTTTTTTTCGTCCTACCGGACTTCTGTTCTTGACCCGGACTAATAAGTGCCAAATACGGCCATTTTCGCGCCGACCGACTCGTTTTCGCCCATTTGTCCACACGGCCAACTTAGCGAGTGTAAAAAACATGCTGGGTCTCGAATAAAATAACGCCAACGAAAACGACAAAAAAAAAAAATCGGCGACGGCTAAGGGGCTGAGTGAGCAAACAATGTCCATCTAGCTTGTATGGGACAGAGAAAATTTATACCAGGGTATATATATAAATATATGCAGGACGGGTCTCATAACATTTTGTAACTATGGCTACTGAGTTCCACGCCTCGGCCCAGCGCCGACCTAGGCGCACCCCGGCGTCGTTGTTGCTTGTATATGGGTCCCACTATTAACTGCTGTACAGGTAGTGTTTAGTAGCGACCGATCTGTTGGATGGCGAACACAGCGACGACGATTCGCGCCTGAATCGCTGTCGTTGTATCTCTCCACGGCCATACTCCTGAACGGGGTTTGATCTAGTCTAGATACCAAGATAAAAACAGCAGCAGAATACTTGCAAATGTCGGGAATTTGTGTGCGTTGGTGTGTGTTGCTGACACACCGGAAACAAAAATAACGAAGGTATCAAATGTACAGAACATGCAACAGCTTTATACGTACCCGAGTATTTTGTTGTCGCTTTATCTTACCCGCAACCGCGCCGATCATACGTTATCCCACTAGCCATCGCTGATCGGCCAGCCGCCGATCAGATCACACCGTACCCCAGTCACAACCATTGAACTGCCAGTCACCCCCACAATCGGTACCAGGTATGTGTTTTCTTGTGGACGTCCTTTCCTGCGGTGTACTCCTGTGTCATTCAAAACCCGCTACACGACTGGAAACCTGCTTCGCTATTAAACAGTAGCGTTGATTTTGAGTACCCCACTGTACTGTTGGCTGGAAGGCAAGAGGCTGCTGTACACGAGATAGCACACTAGCAAGCACGTCAAAGACCAGCAGAGCACATCAGGTAACCATGCGAGCCATTCGCATTGGAGACACTGGGTGCACACGGCCTCAGCGTCGGCGGCATGCTCCGTTTCGCTGTGTGGATGGGTCCTGGTGTGCTCTCCATCTTCCCTGATGTTATCAACGATCAACTGCTGCGGTGAAAAAATAACATAGTTGGTGTCTTGGATGTGTGATGTTTCTCCGTTCTGCAGTTTCCCGAGGCCACCGCAGTGACATCATCGCCGTCGGGCGTAGATACGCGTTACAGCGATTTCGGAAGGCGTCCGTAGTGCTTCAAGCGGTCAGAAATTCAACATGACATTCACTCGTCATTATTTTCAGTGGACAAACGTCTAAGACTCTGAAATTGGTGTTCGGATATTGTGTGTAAGAATACAACTCAAACCGGGCACCAACATAATACAAACAGTATGCTGTGGAAGAGCAACAGTTGGCGCCCGCCGTAGTGAGAAGCGACGCCGCACCGGAGGGTTGAAGACAATAAGACAATAAGACAATAAGACAATAAGACAATAAGAGCTGTCCGTCGCATGCTATGGTAGAGGTGCGCCATCATAATAAGGTTTTGCCTTCTGAGGTTATTCCCTTGAGGAGTTGCATACCTCACCAAAAAACTGGTTTTGGAAGAGTAAAACAAAAGCGCTACTCGATGAAGAATCCCACGGCGGAAGTACACAGCGAAACATTTTCAGCACATGAATGAAATGGCGATGAGTTTGGGTTAAGGAACCTCGTCTTTCAGAAACAAAATCACCCAAAAAGGCTACTTCTATCGTAACATGCGCCTAGTAATAGTAAATAATAGTAATGACCAAAAGTTGAAAAAAAAAATGTTCCTTGAGTAGCGTTGCCCTTCAGAAAAACTCTTTTCGAATATGATGACGGTTGAACAGCACCCGTTTCATTCCCGCTGCTGCCAACCCAACAACTGAAATAGAGAACACCGCTGACCCGTGCGGGCAATATCTATAGGGGCGGAAATCTTTGTTTACTTTTATTGTGCGCATGGTTTGTAAATTGGCATGCCCTCCTCCTCCTCCGGCCGCGGATCGTCTGCCGCGCTTCCTTCTGTGGGGCGTGCTGGTGCTCTTCCCGTACACGGGGGTACACGTTTGGGTCGCGACCGAGCTCGGTGACCAGCAGAGCACAGCAGGTTGCCCTGCGAGCCGTTCCCATCTGCGATAGTTCTGGTGTACACGCTTTCGACGGCGGCTGTCCTGCGCCCTGGTCCCGCGTGTGCCCTCGGTCCGCTGCCTGTGAAAGAAAAGTCTTTGGCGTCTCTGGTCTGCGGTGGTACTTCTCTGCCATTGTTTCGGATTTCATCGTGGTCTGGCGTAGATACATTTTACAACGACTTCGAAAGGGGTCCCCCTGTTTTGGCTCCGCCAAAATTTGAAGCTGGCTTACGCTCGCAATATGACGTATGCCTGATAATGATGTACGGCATTTTCACCTTGCTCAACTCCGGGCTTCACACTAGTCGCGCTCTGAAGGGGGACGGTGTGATACACGATGGCTACAATATATAAGGAAATGATGGAAACCGTCGAAGGAGCATGAAGAAAGGTTATAAACTATCCTTCATTACATGAGAACAGCTAGCAGGGGCACGAAAACAGTACGACTTCGGGGCTGTGCGCATAGTGGGTACTAGCATCCAGGCGGCATCTTGAGCTTGGGTGGTTTGGTTTAGTCAAATTACAAACAATAAGCAGTGCAAAAGTGCACTCGGCACGTACGATCGCGGTCGGAGGAGTATAAGGCAGCCAGCCGGTGACAGATGCCGCGTTAGCGGTGGTGCATTTCCGCCCTGATTTCCTAACATGGGGAGCGCAGTACCTCAAACGAAGCATCACTCGAAACATGTGTTTTACCCGGACAAACCGCCCAACAGTTATTTGCTATAGCTTTAAAACATTGTTATTGTAGTCATTGAACGTATCGTACTAACCGGTGGTACTGTAGTTTTTCACTTGAGACGCTCAACTGGGTGTTAATAAACTATTGCCTCAAAAGGCAGACACAAAACCGGAACCCCTACCGCGGGACGAGCCTTCGCCCGTGGGGTCGGATGATTTGGCTCCAAGGCCTGTCGAAGGACGCTCGGCGGTCACTTTGGTGCGTCACTTCGCCGCGCCGGACTACAGCAGCTTGTTGGTCGGCGTGGGGTGTAATTGTTGTGCATGTCGGATCAATTGCTGGATCGCGCGAACAAATGTGTGAATTGAATCGGTTATCCCACTCCGTGCCCGGTATCGCACAGCGTAGTACTCAGATAATGCTACTGTTTCGATCTGCACACCTCAATAGTTAGACTGCGTTTGTGTTGGGCGGAAGACCTGACTTCATCAAATATCAGGTCTGAACAAGAAATGTCGTCAAGCCGAAGGTATGCGGACCATAGATTATCCGGTTCGGATTTGGCTATTCCAACTTTTATGTCCGTTTTTCGCGGATAATAAGAGGAAATAAGCAAAATCTCTTCTCGGAATGTGTCCAAAGTTGTACTCGGGGATACCCATACAATATCCCTGCTTTTCCAGAAACGTAGTTGGAGGTTTTGCCCATCGTGCATACTCCGCATACAAAAATATGAAGGTGTCCCATGTCAGAAAATTCGGCGATTCTGTGATTCGGAGTGCAGGGTTTCTGTGTCAGAGTTTTGGTAGTTCGCAACAATTCAAACTCCACTCGTGGTGACGCTTCTTTCGTCGCTGGGCGGCACCTCTCGGAGGGTAGGTGGGCTCATTCGGAGAAGCGCTCGACCGATTCCCATGCTTTGCGGGCATAAAACTTTGTGATTGTCTGAAAAGGCCCTGTTGAACCGAATGCAATGATGTCAGCCTAAAATGCACCACGTTAGAATACCCAACCTGGGGTATGTTCTTCGTCAAGTTCAAGTTCCTGTCAGCATAAAACTTGCAAAAGATCGAGCGATTTCAGGACAAATTGCATGTTCACCAAACGTACACTGCGTTGTGGCGCCCGCATTGTGTTCGGGACGTATCGTATAACGACTTTTTGCCCGATCCGGTATTAATCCTCTCCCTCGAATAAATTGCAATAGAGCCAACAGCATCATATTCGAAGCAGCATATCCAACGGTCGCCATAATTCTGCCCACTTGCCATGTCGCGAAATCACTCTTCCCTACGTTATCAGTCACCCGTATCAATGTATCACCCCATGCCACCCATGCTTGTTTGCCACGCCATGGTGGCGATCACTCTATGTTCGTATTTTGAAGGCAGGTGACACTTGCAACGCCCCCATCCTGCCATCTGGGGAGTCCGCGGTGGGCGCAGCACTTTCGACTACCATCTACTGAACTTCACTACTGCTCCTACTATCGCCACTTCCGTCAGTACTACCGCTGCTTGTGGCGCCACGGTCCGAAGTACTGGCTCTAAGCGTCAAGGAACCTGCACAAACAATGTCTAGCTCTCATGGCGAGATCGCGAAAAGACAGGCCCCTCGAAGAAGTGGCAGGTAGGCCAACTGTACAGTGGTGCTCGCATGAACGGAACCTTGCACGACACGGCTCGCTGTTTTTTTCCGTCAAGAGTTAAGGCCATAGCACTAGCCATGCAAGCCAGTCGAGGTGCTAATATATGTCGCGTAATGGTCAGGGAAGACGATACTCTAAGTTACTTGGTTGAGCGAAATCAAACCTACTGGAACATGCTCGGTCAGGATTGCTCCGTTTCACACCGTTTGTGGCTATGTACTAGTAGTATAACTCTGACCCCCGTATACTCCCTTTATCCGCTGACCCCGCGTTTGAAAATAAGGAACTCCAGCTTACGCATCGGAGCTGCGGAGATAACACCTGCCGCGATGGGATTTTCCCTTCACACGAAAAAGGACATCATGACCTTGTTGGCGGAACTACTATCTGACCAGTTCGCGTTTTTCGCCACAGTATCGAAGGAGTGGAGAAACGCTTGGGGGAATCTCCCCAAATTCACGCGAGCCATTACAGCTGATACCTCTGTTTCCCAGCTGCAGTGGAGCTTTGATAGTGGTCTGACGAAGAACGATTGGATAAGCGTATGTGTTGCCAAACACTGTGGCGTGGAGATTTTACGATGTGCCTACTCGAACGGATGCGCCTTAGACCTGGACGCTTGCTCCATGGCTGCCGAAAAAGGGAAACTGGAAATGATCCAGTGGGCTGTTGAGATGGATTGCCTTTGGCGACGTGATTTGTGCCGTTCAGCTGCGCATGTGGGCAACCTGCAAATTCTGCAGTGGGCGCACGCTAACGACTGCCTCTGGGACGCTGCAATTTGCGGAGCTTCCGCTGGTTCAGGGCATCTCAGCATTCTTCAATGGGCACGTTCGGAAGGATGTCCTTGGGATGTCTTAACTTGCTCCAACGCTGCCGAGCATGGACATCTCGACATCCTGCAATGGGCACGTTCAGAAGGTTGTCCTTGGGATGCCGACACTTGTTCCAGTGCCGCCGCGGCTGGACATCTCGACATCCTGCAATGGGCACGTTCAGAGAACTGTCCTTGGGATGCCGACACTTGTTCCAGCGCTGCCATGGCTGGACATCTCGACATCCTGCAATGGGCACGTTCGGAGAACTGCCCTTGGGGTGCTGGAACATGTGCCGATGCCGCTAGGGGCGGACACCTTAGTGTTCTTCAGTGGGCTCGCGCAAACGGTGCCGATTGGAACTATCACACTACCACCCAGGCTGCCAAGAAAGGCGATCTGGAAATGCTTCAATGGTTGAGGGCCCAAGGGTGCCCCTGGGCGGAGGGCGCATGCATTGCCGCTGCTGGTGACGGACACCTGAACATTCTAGAGTGGATGATGGCACAAAACTGTCCGTGGTCGACGATGGCTAGTTACGTGGCATGCCTATTCGGGCACGTCCACATTCTCGAATTGATACGAGCTCGTAGTTACCCCTCGATGGATACATCTATCGTATGCCTTATAGCTGCTACATATGGACACTTGGACGTTCTGCAGTGGGCCAGAAATAATGGCTACCACTGGGATGTTGATACCTGCAGCAGCGCAGCCGCAAATGGACATTTCGAGGTGCTTAAATGGGCTCGATCTAACGGCTGTCCCTGGGACAAAAGGACGTGCGCCGGTGCTGCCGGTGCAAGGCGCCTGGACATACTGCAGTGGGCGCGGGCGCAAGGCTGCCCGTGGGACCACGAGACGTACGATAACGCTCGTTGGTGTGAAAACGAAATGCAGGAGTGGGTGAGGCTCAACGGCTGTCCGCAGCAAGCGCCTTAGCGGGACCACGGCAGTTCTTTGGTGGGGTGGTGGTGAGAGATACCTTGAGTTTCCCTGTTTTTCTGTGATGACTCCGAGACCCTTTGCTTCCTTGCGCGGTTGGGGGTACTGGCACCAGGAGACGTCTCTTTGGGACGAAATATCTTTTGAGTTTCCTGTTTGATGTTGAGCGGCATCCTGGTAGAAATTAGACGAAATGGCGTGGTATATATCCTTCAATGCCACAACGATGGCCAGTCCTGCCCATGAATGGATGTCGATTGCACTGTTCAAACGGCATACAGGTGGATACTATCGACACACCGGGTACCTGGTATTTCGTACCCGTGGTTGCCGTACCTCCGGTTTTTTTCTCGCGAACTCGTCGGGATTCTGGTGCAAACAATAAGCCACCACCTCTAATGCGCTCCCGCTGGTATTGAGTTAACAGGGGGTAGGATCGGGCACGCTGCAGTGTTGGCGGACGCGCTGTTTTCACTTTCAGAACGTACGCATGTGCTTCCGCTTTCCGCCGCTGACGAGCGAGTGGGGCATTGTAGTCTCTCTGAACAGTATCTTATGGTTACCGGCTACATACATATTTTGATGTTCTACACGACGCTCACAACGGCTATGGTAATCGAACGAAATTACGTAGAAGTCTTCGGTAAACGCTTGCTCTCCGTTTTGAAGCCCGTTCGTTGGCGCTGAAATGCCATGCTACATGATACATGATCTATGGTATGAAACAGACGCATGTTGCGAGAAGGGCTGCTTATTAAGGAGCTTTCACTTGAGGACCTGCACATGGTATGTATTACTCATGACTCAGACAAAAAAAAAACAAGAAACCGTGTTCGCTCACCCTTCAGGAATAGTCACGTGAAAAAGACACGTTTTCTTCCTGGAAAATTATTGATCCTGCTTTTTTCGTAGAATCACAAAAAATACCGAACAGCCCAGAATGGATCGATCTACTGTGCGTATATACACGAAAGGCGTTTTGCCCCAACGATCGATATGGCGAAAGAGAAGGGCTGTTCGGTAACACAAGCAAATGGAGCTCCCCTCTAATCAATGCCGGCGGAATTTGAGCTCTTGTGGCCGGTACCCTGCCCTCCGACCTGCCGACAAGTCGTGTCTCTCCGAACTGTAAAAAGCACAGCAAGTCGGTTGTCCAGATGCGTGCACCAGGAAAAATAATGTGGCTTGAGCCAGCATTCCATCCCGATGAAACCAGGGTTGTCAGTAGAGGTGTTACCCTTTTGCCAATTACCCGGGTACTCGCGAGTATTACCCGGGCTTGCTAATACCCGTCACGGGTACGAGTAACACTTCATACTCGCCGAGTATTTGGGCCCCGGGTACCCGGGTACCCCGTTAGTTTACGTTGGAAACTCCGGGGATGACACATTATCATCCCCTAAAGCACGTCCCCTGCGTAGTACCAGTATTTCGTACATATTCTCCACGAAACCCTTTTCAAAATGAAAATGCTGTCTCACAATGCCTCACGCGTTACACCAGCTTAGAGGTACGCAGTGCAGGACCGGCAGCGTAATGAGCATGCACCGACAGCAGTCCAGCAGCAGTAGCGGCCAAAGCAGCCAAGGGTCCAACCTATCGGAGGGCGACGGCGAGCCCTCCCAAGACTCCGTCGGCGTTGCCGCAAGTTCGGGCGCGTCGCACACGCACACAAAAGCGCATGTTAGGATGCAGACCGTGCTAATGTTTTGTAGTTTTGATCGACAATGAGATACTAATATAAAGACAATCAAGGTCGCTAATACTGAAACCAAGAGTTTTCTGACCGCCTATACTAATATAAAGTAAAAAATGTAATGTGTACTAAAATCAACTAATTTTTATTCCTCCCACTAAAATCAAATAATTATTATCCCTGATACAAAATTGGTTTTTTTTACCCGCATTATAAAATGCAATACCTTGCGAGAAACTAAAGGTTACCCTAACCCATATTAAAATCCACCTACTGTAAATATGAACCCGTTATACTGTTCTGTATTTATAACAACAGTTGAATAGTAATATGAAGTCATTTAAGGTCACCAATACTAAAACCAAGTGATTTATGACCGCTTATACTAATATGGAGTAAACAAAATAATTTACTAAAAAAACAAGTAATTGGTATTCGTCCCACTAAAATCAAGTAACTTTCATCCCCGCCACAATATGTTTTCAACCTCGTGCGGCGCAAATTTATTCCGCTCCCCCTTGTTATATTATGGCTGACCCGCCTGTGCTTCGAACCCACGAACTCGTATAGTCATAATAATACATTTCATTCGATGCTTTTGTGGCGCGTAGTCTGTTGTTTTGGTGGTATTGTGGTATGAAAATCATTATGGCACAGGGTTGTTATGCCGAATGTTGTATAACAACCCTCTTCGAGTCTATCCGTTGCAGCGTTAAGGACCAAACCTGATAAACAATGTGCCGGGTACCCGGGTACCCAGTTATTAGACGGGTACCCGGCTGTTAAACGGGTACCCGGGTACCCGCCCAAAATAGACGTAAATACTCGCGAGTACCCGGGTATTTTGTTTCGGTTTAAGCGGGTACCCGTCGGGTAACACCTCTAGGTTGTCAGGCACCCCACGACCCAAGGGGTCATTGTAACGTTGGCTGTATTCAATTACGATGATTGCATCGCTCGTGGCATCAATCGCCCCGTATGCATTCGTACGAAAAGCATTGGAATCGCGGCGCGTCGGTTTTCATCTACAGGATCTCCGCGGGTCAGAGGCTGACATCTCGCTGGTGGTGGAGGCTTCTTTTTCGCTGCGTCGGCTTGAGGCTGTCTTCCGAGTTCATAGAGACCACTTGAGAGGCTGCACCTGGTCGTGGGGTGCGTTGTCGAGGGAGAATGGGCTCGTGTTCGAAGTCGATCCTTAATCTACTCTGTGGAGAGTTTGGGGGGACTTCTCTCTCTTGACGGATCCGGGCGGAGGACAGCCCCACTTCTGAAGGGCAAGGCCATTTGTCTCGCCGATCAATATTTTCAGTCCCTCTAGTAGAGCACAGTAGACACGCCCAATATCACGTGCGCCCCTCTTTCATAGGACAACAACTTGCGCCTCCAAAAAACAGGTTTCCAATATTACGGCCAGGGGCTTTCCACGAAACGGGGATTTTTAATCCCTGTCCCCCGTTTTTGCCGGCAAGGCACGTCCACCAAGCAAGGTATTTTTCTTGACGCCGTCGGCCAAGGGGTGAAAGTGCCGTCTCCTGACATATTTGCCAGCCATGGTATATATGGATGACACGAACTACAGCAGTAGTGACTACTTATTATACTGGTTGTGTCATCGAAGACTGTCCACCGCTGAAAATTACACCACACGCATATATGTATACTGAGTAGAATCCCCGCCGCTCAAATCCACACCACGCATATATATATAGATACGGGGCTACTACACTACTATCCGATTTGATCCCTATTTACAGTACTTTCCAGAAACTCCTGTTGTTGCTGTACACAAGTGCTTTTAACTACTGTAGCCTGCCAACACGAGACGGGAGGTATGCCTTACCGTGACATGTTGTTCGTTAATCGTGACACCATTGACAAGGTGCACGATGGTGATGAGAAGTTTTCTAACCCTTGAACCATGCCGGTATTTTCTGTCCTTTTATTTTATTTCTGTATACTACATACCAGGTACTACAGGAACTCAACTATGTTGTGTGCTTGACACTTACTACTCTACCTACCATACTTCAGACTTGTGTTTCTCCGATCCGGTCTGTAATTAAGAATATACATGTGGTATCGGACGCGGTCTCGCCTCGCGCGTGCTGGGGCGAGGCTGTCCATCACAGATAGACAGACGAGAGCTTGCTTGTTGCGGAGATGCCACGACGGCGTGCACGATGCATACGAAATAGTAAGCATGAGGTTTCCTTTGTTTCCGTGGTTGTCTTGTTTCAGGAATGTTTTGAGTGATCAACGTTGAAGCTCATGCTGCACATTGTTAAGGATGGGCTTCCGTGGGACACCACGCGACACCACGGGACTTCCCGTGGGCCACCGCGGGAAGTCACAATAATGTCAGACACTGCCGGACGCGAACCGTGTACGATCTTCTTGTTTTACTGTTCAGTGTAGCGCATGTTTTCTAGATTGCATCTGGGCGGTACAGATCCTGAACACAATATCACAACGGCAGCTTCGAATATACCGTACGAGTAGAGGATCTACAGCAGTATGATTTAGATAGTGGCCTGTCCGAAGTATTGAAAGGTCAAAAGGTAGACCCCTATTAATAGCAGGGATCAGACATCGAGTGAAATGTGTAGTCTACTGTAGTAGCCTATTGTAGCCTGCCAACATCTGAAGCAGGAGGGGTGCCAGGAGATGAGGGCCAGCCGCCTTCGACGCGACATATCGAACGCTCGCTACTCTGTATTGTGATTTGATTACAGTGTAGAGCATGGCCACGGCAGGGGTGGCGGCTTACTTGACTACTACAGTAGTAGCTCCTCGCATGAGGAGCTCAGTATCACCAGCTAGTGCACCCGAACCGTGGAGGTTGCTAGCGTCACCCGACCAAAATTGGGGAAAAGTTATCATTTTTACCGGTACGGTATTAGTTACTCGCTTGAGAAGCTCGACTGGTCACAAAATAATACCTCCCAATAATAAAATAAACTGCAACCCAATATACCTACGAGTACCGTGCCGTGGGATGAGTCGATATCGAAGATTTACCCACATCGGCCAGATCATTGATCCCTACCGTACAGTATATCATGACCTAGATCATTTTAGGCAGGTAGGTATTTGAGTTATACTACCTGCATGATCTGGCACATGAGCATGTTTCCTGGATGAGATCTGAGGACCAACGCCCTAACGGGTGGGGTGGGTCGTAACTGGTCCGAGTCTGGCGGGAAGGCTTCTTAGCCTGTTTTTTTGTGGTGGATGAGCTTGCGCAAGTTCCACACTACCCGGCGAGATGACTCTTCGGGTGGCTATCCCCACCGCACATGTCCTTTCGGGGGCCAGGCCGGGTCAACATGCCCAAGTCTCCAAGGTAGTAGCAGCAGGGGGTGATGCTGCCGAGGGGGCATGGGGTGAATCGACACACGACACGAGGCGAAACGTGGAAGTGTGGAGGGCTTGAGCTTTATAAGCTTTAGTTTTACCCATCTGCCGGAGGATAAAAATAAAAACAAAACAAAACCAAACATTATGGCACGGGTCTTTCACACACATTCACCGGGCGATATCTAAGGTACCAGGTATACAATCTGCATGAGCTAGCACATGTTTGTGCGGGTGGGATGTGTGTGATCTACTGCAGATATTGCACACATACTCGTTGGGTGTGGAATCCGTGAGATACTGAATGGTGTGCACAAGAAAATAAAATGATCACTACGATGAGATTTACATCATCTGCATCACCTACAGTACTGCACATCATGATCCACCGCTCCGGGCGTGAATATATGGACCGTTGAGGGACATAAAAAAAAAGACCAATCGGTCCCTACATGTACGCCCATAAAACTGTCAGTAGCGGCATGTACGGCCTGGGATATGTTCGGTAGGATATTGTTCTCCCCCCTTTTCGCGAAACTAACTGATTCACACTAGAAGTAGTTAATTATGAAATCAATTATCCAACCAAATACATAAAATTATCTTCATCCGCCCCTCTTTTGCAACACGCCTTCCTTCCAAAATAGCCCTTATTAGGGCCCGTTTTAACGAAGAAGAAAAACATTCAATTTGGAAAAAAAAAAATCAAATCCGCTTTTCATTGGTCAACACACGCACCAGCACCAAATATTATGCCCCAAGATCCTAATCTTTGGTGCTGGTGCGTGTGTTGACCAATGAAAAGCGGATTTTTTTTTTTTTTTCCAAATTGAATTTTTTCCTTCTTCGTTAAAACGGGCCCTTAGACGTGCGCTGCGATGTCTTTGGATGAAAAAAAAAATCTGAAAGTCGGAGCTCCTTGACCCTAATCCGTCGGTTTTTAATGATCGTGTTGAAAAATGTTTTAATGTGATGCTTGGGCCATGGAATCATTCATCGGATACGATATACAGCAGGGGTCGCCCAATAAGGTGGTGGTGTGCCAGAGACAGCAATATGACCGCCTTATAGAGGCGAGCCGCCCTGTTCCTTGCAGGTTATGAGTACAATTCCCCAGTAGCGCGAAGCGATTCTGACCGCCCTATATCGGGATACCGCCTTACTCAGACCGCCTTATTGGGGGACCCCCACTAGCCCTTCCCTCTAGAATGTAGTTTTTGACTACTGCAGGTACTGCAGGTATAGAGCTCCTCAGCTCACCACCCTCAGCAAATGGCCTGCATGCAGGTGCGTCCTTATACTGCAATACATACATACCAGAGTACTGTACAATACACACAGCAGTACAACTGTTAGCTCAAAAATAACTTCAGCTCTTGGGTCCGCTCGATTTTGATATACTCGGCCTTGCAAGGTAAGTCGCACGTCGGCTGCGCGTGTTATACCGGTACAGTAACAGTTTGCAGATATCCAGATACTGTGTGTAGATGGCACCCCCCCCCCCCCCCTTCTGTCAGAGCGGTTTCTACCATGGCTCGCCTGGTCTTAGAATACCATAGTTTCCAAGCACATACGTAACGACAATTATAAACCCTCGGTATCAAGCAGTCTCTTTGACCCTTATTTCGCTACCAGTTTACTGTAGGAGAGTCGCCGGTGGTGCATACACTTCATCGACGATAGATTGCTGGATGGAGATTGGAGATTGGAGAGCACACGCGATCGATCCATCTACTACCACATATTGGGCAGCTTGTTGTGAAGCTGAGCTCGAGAACTATCGCATTTGTAACCTATAAAACCAGGTACCGAGCAAACAAGAGTATTTAAATCTCCAGTGCTGTATACCAATGGAACTGCCGAACTACTGTAACAGTTATGCTTTCCAGGGGTAACACCACGGATGCGGCACGGAAACGGTGTTCCCACCGACAACATCGTTATTGAGATGCATCGCGATAGCCCGCAATGGGCCATTCAGCTCACTGTACCCGCCTGCGGACCGTACTACTGTGTACACTACTGATGTTTTCTTTACGTGTGCAGGATAAGGCATGAGCACAAGATAGACTACAAGATGCCATGTACCGAGCGTACGTTAAGGAACGAGAGATGAGTCAAGGAGTCATCATGATCATACAAAGACTACGGTAAAACTCAAACATCGCCAGGGTTGACTCTGCCACATAAACCCTCGGGCCTTCCCTTCATTTCGACCTGCCTACCATGCGTTGACGCTTTTACAATAGAACTATGAACCGACGCTTTTGAGCTTTCCCGTATCAGGGGGTACTTGTAGATAGCGATGTTGTATTGTACGTACAGCTATTAATAGTGGAAACAATATATACATCACGAGGAGCTTCTACACCGTTCCCCAACCCAGAGCATCCAGACAAAGGTCACTTGAAAAAAACTGATGTTTTATGCAGCGCACGTTTCTCCGTCTCGTGTATCTCTAGGATGAAGACTACATTTGGGCACCGGGTGTGCTGAGTGCTGTTGGGTACAGTAGTTAAATGACACTAAAATGCCAAGACCACAACAAGAACAACCGCAATAACAGTCACACAACCACAGCCACCAGTAGAACGACAAAGCCGTTGATTTCCCCCGCCACCATATGCCTCCCCCGATCTCTGCTTTCTGCAAAAAAAATGCTTGAAACGGACAAGAAGGCTGCTCTCTCTTCCATGCCCACGGCCAGCGCCGTTTCTGCCAGGGAATTTCGATCGAGCAGCCACTAGCCGAAGCAAGGGAGAAGCGGGCGGATAGCCTCTCCGCGCCGACCTAAGTCACTCCCGTCCAGGTGGCAGGTGTGCAACGCGTAAGAGTTGTGACCATATAGACTGTAGGCTATCTGTGTGCATCCATACACAACATATATGGTATATTACGCAACTTTAGGCGCATCGATCTCGTAAGTCATCCCTGATGGGATGCACCGACTTGTTGATGGCTCAGTGAGCGCTACCGCGATGTAGGCTTGCGAGTTGATCCCCCTAGTCTATGTATAGCGTGACAAGTCGCCTATTAGCCCAAAAAGGCAACCATCACAACCACCTATATGCATGTAGGTTCGATGAACATGCCATGTCCGCTCCGTTTTCTTCGCTTATCAACATATGCAGGAGGCAGAATCGACGGATGAGGTACCTGTACCCACGCTCCTCGATGATGAGGGCTACGACCACATCTGCATCGCGGAGCCGCCCCGAGCCCATCACGCCCTCGTTACCCACCACTCGAAGCAGCCACGACGACATCAAGGAAAAGACCATCAACGAAAATACTGTAGATCTAACCGCAACGAGGGTGACACGCAGGGGGTGAAGCTTTCCCCTCTCCTTTTCTGTTCGAGTGAACAGGCATCCCCCACGCCACCGGTAACACCGCTCTTCATGTCGTCAGTTGTCTTGAGCAGGTCACTTTCCCTCGAACCACCGCCGCTCGAACTGCTACCGGCCACACCGCCTGCACCGCTTGCCCCACCGCCTCCGAGAACATCATCGACGGAACCTCTGGGGGGCGTGTTCTGCCCCCAGCTCGACCACCCCTGCGTGGTTTTCGTGGTGAAGGGGGTCCTCTGCTGCTAGAGTGTCACGAACGGCCGCCCGAAGGTAGCCAGGGTGTTGATGGAACTCGAGGATGGGCGTGTCAGCGCGGGAATCTTGGAATGGGTCATCAGGGGCTTGAGGTCTCCTAGGGGCAAGAGGGAGCTAGCCCAACGACTCCACGGGCTGGAGTTCGTGGGGTTTCAGTGGGGCGCTCCGATGTGCAACACGGGGAGCGGGGTGGGCCGCCTACTGCGTGGGGTGAGATAATTATATGCCGGGATCAGGAACCAATACCTGTTGTAGCCTGGTGTATCTTGTTCAAGATCCGGCATCGGACAAATCTGTGGTTTGACGTGGACTTGAGATGGATGCCAATTTTGTTGTTTGGACGATAGTACTACTGTAGGGTGTGTGGCAGTCGTCGCGTATGCGCTGCATGTGTTTTGATGGTAGAATGTGTCGTCAAGGTTCTTGGGTTACAGTGTAGGAGAGGCTTGAACTACAGAAGTATAGGTATGTGCTACTAAAGGACGCGGCGAAGCAAAGCTACGAACGGTTGCGATTCGCACGAGCCAAAAGCACATGACATCACGACCAAGGCATGCCTTTCGTGCGCTCTCTTCCCACAACCAACCATTGCAGCTCCCATATAGGAGCACCTCGTACGTAACCCCCCCACGGCCCTCGCATTACCTTCTCTGTAGGACCAGCGCCAATATTTCATAAGTGATGCCTCGCTTCCGTAACATGGGTGGACGATCCAATATACCACCACCAGATGGCCGCGAAGCACGAGACGGGGGCGAAGTTCGTCGTGTGTGCTTCCTCGAGCTCGGGCAACGGTGCCACCACCAACGTCCGCATGATCACCGACATCCTTTCAGCTCTACCGACAGCATAGAATGCAACCACATCGGACGGAGCCCAGCGCGTCCAAACTGTCATCGACGGTGAGGTACCCGGGCTGGAGGGCTGGGACATATGCGGCAACCTGAATGATGGGCGCCGGCTGTGGGCCTGGGTGTACTGAAGGGGGGGGTGGAGGTGTCCGCCTTAGGGTCGGTCTAGGTATCGGGACGTGTGGGAGCGGGGTGTAAAACTACTAGGACAGCCCCCACCCTACCTCCCCGATGTTCGTTGTCGAAGTGTTGGGGAGTAAATGGACGATTCTTGAGGATGAGTTTGTTTAGATACTGGCATTCATTGCGCCTGTTTTGCCCCTTGCGCGCCGGCACAATGATTCCTGGCGGCAAAGTAGTATGCATGCTTGTTCAGGAAGTGTGATGTGCATAGTTGCTCAGGTTATGTACCGTGCATACTCGTTCAGATAATTTACACCGTGCATGCTTGCTCAGGTAATGTCCGGTGCATATTTACTCAGGTACTGTACCTTGCATACTTGTTCAGGTAGGCCGCTGTACATGCCTGCTCAGGCATTGTGCCGTGCGTGAATGTGTGCTGAGGGGGTGTTGCAGTAGCGCTTCCCTCCTTAAACTGGTCGTTACACTACTATCGGATAGCACTGCAACGCTGTTCATTCAATTCCGAGAGGAGGGACGCTTGCTACGGTAGAGGTGGCACTTTTTGGCTGAATCGTTTTCTGACCGATCGGGCTCCTTAACCCAAATTCGTCGTTTGTTCATTTTTGTGACGAATAATGTTTCAGATTATAGTTCGGGCATGATATTTTGCAGCCGGCAGCACTTTTATTTTCCTCCACAATATTTTTTTCGGTGAGGTGTGACGCTCCTTAAGTGAGGAGCTCAGAAAAAACATGGTGCACCTCTATCGTAGCATGCTTCGAGGGAGAAAACCCTTGGTAGCTTAATAGGCAGTTGAGCTGTAGCACTATAGCGCTACGACCTGCCGGCACGAATGGCGAGTGTGGGGGCAAGCCGCCCCAACCCCCTATCGCAGCCGCCGTGAGGCAAACCGTTACGTTTTAACTCCAACAATGGCGCTGCTGTCCCGTACAGCAGCTGCTGCTACGCTACCCTCCGTGCCCAGCCAAGCGACCACCGACGTGCCGGCTCTGCCTTCTTGGCGTCGAAAAGCGACCAGAACACGAAAATGAACTGTTTGGGCTTTTCATTGTGAGAAACACAAAGACTGTCGAAAGGTCTGCTCGATCGATGGGCAAGAAACTGTAACTGCTGTAGCAAGATAATTCACGCCTATGAAGAGGTGAGAGATTGGCGCTAGTTATGTTTGAGCCGAACTTAGTAGGTAGACTGTCTACTGGGTCCTGGTAACTACGAGTGTGTGTACGGACCCAGAACATCTTACATTGTTCATGGCGCAATCGGTACTGTATGTAGCAAGGCAGATATAGCAAGGCACGGCGAGTGATCTTCCCTTATGGGCTGATGTGCAGCTCAGTTTCAGTGATACCGTCCCTCTCGTATGAATAGTGATAGTGCACCTTCTACACGTGGTATAGACTATGTTTCTACTAATATTATTTGAGAGTCAGCACCATGAATGAGGGCACATGTCTCACATGTATGCGCACGACTATTTGTGCAGCTACTTGTTACAGGTGCAGGTAATGAACTCTGGACAAATTCGGAGCTGCTTCCGGACCGAGTCGTTTGAGCTTCTGCTGCATTAATATACATTGAACTGCGTTGGGGTGTGGTCATACTATTATGCTCTTTTTTAGCAGCACAACTGCCTTGCTGTCGGACCAAACAAAAAACACTCACAAAATACCAGTGGAAGTGTATATTCGTATGTCAATGCATTGCTTGCACACCCAACCAAACCCCACCGCTATCAAGGAGTGCAAACAATGTTGCCGTCAGCGTGTCGACGAAACCAAAGTTGAGCTTATGCCACACAAGTCTCGCGACATACCTGGTATGATACAAAAATCGGCACCCAACTAACCCGACCTATAGGGTCAATAGGAGACACGCTACCAGGGTAAAGGGGGGGGGGGGGGGGCTGAGACTTGGGCCAGCAGGCAGTCTAATACTGTACCGGTATTGCTGGCTTTGGGCGTGAATCATTATATCCCGGACAAGTACTGTAGTATGCAGTTCGTTACCTGCCCTTGAGCAACATCTTATTAGCCCACTCCATTCATATACCGCTCCCAATCGTGATCGCTCCCACAACGAAGTGTCCCTCCCTTCGTTAAGAGGGACATATATACATGTGAGCGAGAAGAAAAAAACTCGGTGAATCCTTAACGCACGCCCACCATGACCTCTCCCTTTACTGCGCGAAACTCACGGATGTACATTATTTGGCTTTTTCGTGGCACGTGTCACGACACGTGTCGCGACATACCGCGACACGCCACGGACGCTGCCGCGGCTTTTCGCGAAATACCACGACATCTCGCGACAAGCCACGACACGTAGGGTTGGGGTTAGGGTTAGGATCAGCGACACTCGCCGCGACACATGGTGGGGTGTCGCGGCATGTCGCGAGACGTCACGACATGTCGCGGCGAGTGTCGCGGGGAGTGCCGCGACACGTGCCTCGAAAAGGTCAAATAATGCACATCCCTCGCGAAACTGCGCTATGCAGACCAACGGACACCTCCGTCGACATTCCGTCTCCTGTCACTGGGCAAAGCTGGCATAACGGGACTTCGATATCTTTGAAAAATGTACAGAATCAACTGACAATGTCGTGAACGTATATGCCAGTGGCTACAGCTACATACGAGTGCGGTCTAGATACACCTTGGCATCCTTACTATTTAATAGCACTACTGCTTAAAAACACTGTGGCTGTGGCCACCGCGGCTACCAACGCTGTATCGAGCGGCTTCAGCAGTACACCTCAAAGTCAGAGGTTTTGTCCAATGGTCCACGCCGGACAATCTGCTGGCCTGGCATGTTCCTTCCGCCGCCAAACGACCCCGTGGTCATCGTCAACGTACACTTTTTTGTGCTTTGGGCCAACCCTATCACGTTTTGGCGTATTTTGGTGCATACAGCATGCATCTTCTTCTTAAGGAACCATAACTCCACTCGCTGCGCGGACTTATGCGCCGTGAACGCAGCCTCATGCTGATGCCACCGGTACCACCCACCTCTTCGATTGCTGCACCCCTCCCTATATAGGGGTCCTCTCCGCCAACGAAACGGACTGGGGTCATTCTCCAAGATTCCCCACGTCATCTGCGAGCCCCTCGGCATCATAACGATCTACCCCCCCTCAGACGAAGAGGCGGTGTTTATTAGCGCGTCCGTCAAGACATCACACGACGGCGGCTAACATGCTCGCGATGGCGTTGTTGCCAAAACAATGACAGACTGTTCGGTCTGCAGTTTTCCCCAGGGTCGAGTCTTCCTACAACAACACCGCCATCACACCTACAACGATGGGAAATGTATTGCACCGAACGAAATTCGCATGATGCACTATGCATACCCCGTTTCCACTGTGCATCTCCCGCTCACGGAGTTTGAGCTCCTCCGCATTGGAGTGTATTGGAAGACGGAGCAGCTTGGACGGTGGGGGGAAATGGTGCGTGCTCTGTGCCTTACAGGGCCAGCACCTACTCGTCCAACTGTAGTAGTCACGACCTGCAGTACAGCACAGTGCAGCTGTTGTTGTTGTCTTCGTATTAAAAGCCGTGCCGGTCTCTCTATCCAGTACCTGCATCTGTCCGTACGAATCCAAAACACTTGACGCGGTCGATTCCCGTGGTCACAGGCTAACTTACCCAAAAAAGGTATACTGAAATAAAAGTGGGACCCGAAGGGTCCGCAAAGCGATCAGAGTCAGTCAAAAACAGATAGTCTGGAGCCCTCCGCTCCCCTCTACACGCTATGTGAAGGTAAAAATAAAAGTGGATCGCAATGTTTATAAGAGGTTTATCTCTTGAGGAGATTGGTGCCTCGCTCACCAACCGATGTTTTAATAAAAGAAATCCCAGATCTGGGTCTCAAGCTACACAGGTAAAGCACGATAATACACAATACATCCCATGGGGCTATATTAATGGATATCGAACGGTTGTACATTTTTTTGTTAAATAAATATCAGGTCCAAAGATATAAGATCCAAAGATATCAGATCCAAAGATATCAGATCCAAAGATGTCAGATCCAAAGATATCAGATCCAAAGATGTTGATTACTGTAGTTAGAACGGTTGAGGACCTCCGTCAGAGTGAGAAATGGTTTGACTCAAAACTGGAAACGTCCTTCCCGTAGTATACATGCACGGCTGAAGTGGACTACTGATACGGTACTGCAAAATCTCGACACCGACCGTCAATCGCATACCTCTCCCGCGTCGTCCGTGAACATCGCCTCATCGCCGCCTGTGGCTTGGAGCGGAACAACTCGCCTGTCACGAGCACCATTCGCGAGCCCTCTGATGTTGGACTGCAGATAGTGTGGTGTAGGTCCACGTCACGCTAAATTGGCGACCATCTGTCACCGCGCAGTACTACAGTACAACTGTACTGTAGTATAACTGCATCACCCCCGTTTTGTGCGCAGGACACCGTCAAGGTTTTCGCAATGAGCAGAGGACCCTCGTTGTCACTCGCGTGTGTTGTGCACTTGCTTTCAAGAGCGGTGTATTTTTTGTTTTTGTTTTTTTCCATCCCATTTATTATCTTCGCCCTTCCTTTCTCTCTCCTTCCTAGTCGTAACCCAGATCCGGGGTCACAAAGTCGGCTCTTCTCCCTCCTCCCCCACTACGGTTCTTGCCTTACATTTTTATCGCGAGAAGGTTTCAGCACTTTCTTCCCTCGTCGATTTGCGTCGGATTCCGCCTACCCACGCCACGAAGGCGCTCTCAGCAATTGGTTCCTTTTTTTTTCAAATAAAGACAAAATCTCTCACCACGGTGGGATTCGATCTTGGGTACCAATGATAGTAGTCTTTGAAGCTGACCACTACTTTACCGGGGCGACCGGTATAACGATTTTCAGTTTGGGCCCCGACGAAAGCTTCGAAGAGGGGAAGGGTTGGGCTCCTGCCTCTCAACGTAAACCACTGTTCCCTATAAAAATACGCCTTCCAAGTAATACGCTATTACTTCACCAGAACCCCTAAGCCTATAGGCGAATACGGGCCTCCAGAACAGTGCATAAACACTGCAGTACCTCAGGCTGATGAGCCGCATGAGCGGAAATGTGGAAGGTTCGGGGAAACGCCGGTACCACAGACTACTGTAGAACAATCGAAAACGCGGCTCCTCAAAACCGACCCCTACATCTCTGCAGTAACGACCGAGTCTACGAAACCTCCGGAAAGATCGTCAAAAGGTGAAACAAACAAACAAACAAACATACAAACAAACAAACAAACAAACAAACAAACAAACAAACAAACAAACAAACGAACAAACAAACAAACAAACGAACAAACAAACAAACGAACAAACAAACAAACAAACAAACAAACAAACAAACAAACAAACAAACAAACAAACAAACAAACAAACAAACAAACAAACAAACAAACAAACAAACAAACAAACAAACAAACAAACAAACAAACAAACAAACAAACAAACAAACAAACAAACAAACAAACAAACAAACAAACAAACAAACAAACAAACAAACAAACAAACAAACAAACAAACAAACAAACAAACAAACAAACAAACAAACAAACAAACAAACAAACAAACAAACAAACAAACAAACAAACAAACAAACAAACAAACAAACAAACAAACAAACAAACAAACAAACAAACAAACAAACAAACAAACAAACAAACAAACAAACAAACAAACAAACAAACAAACAAACAAACAAACAAACAAACAAACAAACAAACAAACAAACAAACAAACAAACAAACAAACAAACAAACAAACAAACAAACAAACAAACAAACAAACAAACAAACAAACAAACAAACAAACAAACAAACAAACAAACAAACAAACAAACAAACAAACAAACAAACAAACAAACAAACAAACAAACAAACAAACAAACAAACAAACAAACAAACAAACAAACAAACAAACAAACAAACAAACAAACAAACAAACAAACAAACAAACAAACAAACAAACAAACAAACAAACAAACAAACAAACAAACAAACAAACAAACAAACAAACAAACAAACAAACAAACAAACAAACAAACAAACAAACAAACAAACAAACAAACAAACAAACAAACAAACAAACAAACAAACAAACAAACAAACAAACAAACAAACAAACAAACAAACAAACAAACAAACAAACAAACAAACAAACAAACAAACAAACAAACAAACAAACAAACAAACAAACAAACAAACAAACAAACAAACAAACAAACAAACAAACAAACAAACAAACAAACAAACAAACAAACAAACAAACAAACAAACAAACAAACAAACAAACAAACAAACAAACAAACAAACAAACAAACAAACAAACAAACAAACAAACAAACAAACAAACAAACAAACAAACAAACAAACAAACAAACAAACAAACAAACAAACAAACAAACAAACAAACAAACAAACAAACAAACAAACAAACAAACAAACAAACAAACAAACAAACAAACAAACAAACAAACAAACAAACAAACAAACAAACAAACAAACAAACAAACAAACAAACAAACAAACAAACAAACAAACAAACAAACAAACAAACAAACAAACAAACAAACAAACAAACAAACAAACAAACAAACAAACAAACAAACAAACAAACAAACAAACAAACAAACAAACAAACAAACAAACAAACAAACAAACAAACAAACAAACAAACAAACAAACAAACAAACAAACAAACAAACAAACAAACAAACAAACAAACAAACAAACAAACAAACAAACAAACAAACAAACAAACAAACAAACAAACAAACAAACAAACAAACAAACAAACAAACAAACAAACAAACAAACAAACAAACAAACAAACAAACAAACAAACAAACAAACAAACAAACAAACAAACAAACAAACAAACAAACAAACAAACAAACAAACAAACANCGAGTGATCTTCCCTTATGGGCTGATGTGCAGCTCAGTTTCAGTGATACCGTCCCTCTCGTATGAATAGTGATAGTGCACCTTCTACACGTGGTATAGACTATGTTTCTACTAATATTATTTGAGAGTCAGCACCATGAATGAGGGCACATGTCTCACATGTATGCGCACGACTATTTGTGCAGCTACTTGTTACAGGTGCAGGTAATGAACTCTGGACAAATTCGGAGCTGCTTCCGGACCGAGTCGTTTGAGCTTCTGCTGCATTAATATACATTGAACTGCGTTGGGGTGTGGTCATACTATTATGCTCTTTTTTAGCAGCACAACTGCCTTGCTGTCGGACCAAACAAAAAACACTCACAAAATACCAGTGGAAGTGTATATTCGTATGTCAATGCATTGCTTGCACACCCAACCAAACCCCACCGCTATCAAGGAGTGCAAACAATGTTGCCGTCAGCGTGTCGACGAAACCAAAGTTGAGCTTATGCCACACAAGTCTCGCGACATACCTGGTATGATACAAAAATCGGCACCCAACTAACCCGACCTATAGGGTCAATAGGAGACACGCCACATGTAGGGGGGGGGGGGGGGGGGGGGGGGGCTGAGACTTGGGCCAGCAGGCAGTCTAATACTGTACCGGTATTGCTGGCTTTGGGCGTGAATCATTATATCCCGGACAAGTACTGTAGTATGCAGTTCGTTACCTGCCCTTGAGCAACATCTTATTAGCCCACTCCATTCATATACCGCTCCCAATCGTGATCGCTCCCACAACGAAGTGTCCCTCCCTTCGTTAAGAGGGACATATATACATGTGAGCGAGAAGAAAAAAACTCGGTGAATCCTTAACGCACGCCCACCATGACCTCTCCCTTTACTGCGCGAAACTCACGGATGTACATTATTTGGCTTTTTCGTGGCACGTGTCACGACACGTGTCGCGACATACCGCGACACGCCACGGACGCTGCCGCGGCTTTTCGCGAAATACCACGACATCTCGCGACAAGCCACGACACGTAGGGTTGGGGTTAGGGTTAGGATCAGCGACACTCGCCGCGACACATGGTGGGGTGTCGCGGCATGTCGCGAGACGTCACGACATGTCGCGGCGAGTGTCGCGGGGAGTGCCGCGACACGTGCCTCGAAAAGGTCAAATAATGCACATCCCTCGCGAAACTGCGCTATGCAGACCAACGGACACCTCCGTCGACATTCCGTCTCCTGTCACTGGGCAAAGCTGGCATAACGGGACTTCGATATCTTTGAAAAATGTACAGAATCAACTGACAATGTCGTGAACGTATATGCCAGTGGCTACAGCTACATACGAGTGCGGTCTAGATACACCTTGGCATCCTTACTATTTAATAGCACTACTGCTTAAAAACACTGTGGCTGTGGCCACCGCGGCTACCAACGCTGTATCGAGCGGCTTCAGCAGTACACCTCAAAGTCAGAGGTTTTGTCCAATGGTCCACGCCGGACAATCTGCTGGCCTGGCATGTTCCTTCCGCCGCCAAACGACCCCGTGGTCATCGTCAACGTACACTTTTTTGTGCTTTGGGCCAACCCTATCACGTTTTGGCGTATTTTGGTGCATACAGCATGCATCTTCTTCTTAAGGAACCATAACTCCACTCGCTGCGCGGACTTATGCGCCGTGAACGCAGCCTCATGCTGATGCCACCGGTACCACCCACCTCTTCGATTGCTGCACCCCTCCCTATATAGGGGTCCTCTCCGCCAACGAAACGGACTGGGGTCATTCTCCAAGATTCCCCACGTCATCTGCGAGCCCCTCGGCATCATAACGATCTACCCCCCCTCAGACGAAGAGGCGGTGTTTATTAGCGCGTCCGTCAAGACATCACACGACGGCGGCTAACATGCTCGCGATGGCGTTGTTGCCAAAACAATGACAGACTGTTCGGTCTGCAGTTTTCCCCAGGGTCGAGTCTTCCTACAACAACACCGCCATCACACCTACAACGATGGGAAATGTATTGCACCGAACGAAATTCGCATGATGCACTATGCATACCCCGTTTCCACTGTGCATCTCCCGCTCACGGAGTTTGAGCTCCTCCGCATTGGAGTGTATTGGAAGACGGAGCAGCTTGGACGGTGGGGGGAAATGGTGCGTGCTCTGTGCCTTACAGGGCCAGCACCTACTCGTCCAACTGTAGTAGTCACGACCTGCAGTACAGCACAGTGCAGCTGTTGTTGTTGTCTTCGTATTAAAAGCCGTGCCGGTCTCTCTATCCAGTACCTGCATCTGTCCGTACGAATCCAAAACACTTGACGCGGTCGATTCCCGTGGTCACAGGCTAACTTACCCAAAAAAGGTATACTGAAATAAAAGTGGGACCCGAAGGGTCCGCAAAGCGATCAGAGTCAGTCAAAAACAGATAGTCTGGAGCCCTCCGCTCCCCTCTACACGCTATGTGAAGGTAAAAATAAAAGTGGATCGCAATGTTTATAAGAGGTTTATCTCTTGAGGAGATTGGTGCCTCGCTCACCAACCGATGTTTTAATAAAAGAAATCCCAGATCTGGGTCTCAAGCTACACAGGTAAAGCACGATAATACACAATACATCCCATGGGGCTATATTAATGGATATCGAACGGTTGTACATTTTTTTGTTAAATAAATATCAGGTCCAAAGATATAAGATCCAAAGATATCAGATCCAAAGATATCAGATCCAAAGATATCAGATCCAAAGATGTCAGATCCAAAGATATCAGATCCAAAGATGTTGATTACTGTAGTTAGAACGGTTGAGGACCTCCGTCAGAGTGAGAAATGGTTTGACTCAAAACTGGAAACGTCCTTCCCGTAGTATACATGCACGGCTGAAGTGGACTACTGATACGGTACTGCAAAATCTCGACACCGACCGTCAATCGCATACCTCTCCCGCGTCGTCCGTGAACATCGCCTCATCGCCGCCTGTGGCTTGGAGCGGAACAACTCGCCTGTCACGAGCACCATTCGCGAGCCCTCTGATGTTGGACTGCAGATAGTGTGGTGTAGGTCCACGTCACGCTAAATTGGCGACCATCTGTCACCGCGCAGTACTACAGTACAACTGTACTGTAGTATAACTGCATCACCCCCGTTTTGTGCGCAGGACACCGTCAAGGTTTTCGCAATGAGCAGAGGACCCTCGTTGTCACTCGCGTGTGTTGTGCACTTGCTTTCAAGAGCGGTGTATTTTTTGTTTTTGTTTTTTTCCATCCCATTTATTATCTTCGCCCTTCCTTTCTCTCTCCTTCCTAGTCGTAACCCAGATCCGGGGTCACAAAGTCGGCTCTTCTCCCTCCTCCCCCACTACGGTTCTTGCCTTACATTTTTATCGCGAGAAGGTTTCAGCACTTTCTTCCCTCGTCGATTTGCGTCGGATTCCGCCTACCCACGCCACGAAGGCGCTCTCAGCAATTGGTTCCTTTTTTTTTCAAATAAAGACAAAATCTCTCACCACGGTGGGATTCGATCTTGGGTACCAATGATAGTAGTCTTTGAAGCTGACCACTACTTTACCGGGGCGACCGGTATAACGATTTTCAGTTTGGGCCCCGACGAAAGCTTCGAAGAGGGGAAGGGTTGGGCTCCTGCCTCTCAACGTAAACCACTGTTCCCTATAAAAATACGCCTTCCAAGTAATACGCTATTACTTCACCAGAACCCCTAAGCCTATAGGCGAATACGGGCCTCCAGAACAGTGCATAAACACTGCAGTACCTCAGGCTGATGAGCCGCATGAGCGGAAATGTGGAAGGTTCGGGGAAACGCCGGTACCACAGACTACTGTAGAACAATCGAAAACGCGGCTCCTCAAAACCGACCCCTACATCTCTGCAGTAACGACCGAGTCTACGAAACCTCCGGAAAGATCGTCAAAAGGTGAAACAAACAAACAAACAAACATACAAACAAACAAACAAACAAACAAACAAACAAACAAACAAACAAACGACAACAACAAACAAACAAACAAACAAACAAACAAACAAACAAACAAACAAACAAACAAACAAACAAACAAACAAACAAACAAACAAACAAAGGAAAGCAAAGCAAAGCGAAGCAAAGGGCTCGAAAACCGTCAAACACCGAAGCTACCGCCATATATCCATCGAAGGGGGGGAGGGGCGAAAAATTATGCTTGAAAACAAAGCAAAAAACGGAGCCCAACCCGCCACATCCCCAGCGAGGGGGAGGGGGAGGGTACTTATTTGTTGCTTGGGGGGGGGGGGGGGGGGGGGTACTCATGTGTTGCTTGCCTTACAGTAGTCATTTGATCATTGACCAAGCATCCCTTTCGAGACAGAGCACCGTTCCTACTCCTAATAGAGACACCCCCTATATTTGAGCGCTCATTACGTTGTTTCCATATATTACAAAGAAACTTTTCGCTAATCCTATCCCCTTCCTGTTTCGCCTCCTTTGGCCGCCATCTAACTCCTAACATAGCAATCGTTTTTTCGCTACTATATAGTGTACCAAACTTCTCCATGTCACATTCTTCTATTTTCCTCATTCCCTCTTCTAACACATCCCGTTCCTCCTTGTACATTTCACCTTCTCCCACCATGTGAATTATACTCTCTATTGCTTTGCCACATGGGCACATCTGTGCATCTACTTCCTCCTCCTCCCGGCTACTGGTATACCTTTTTCTTCTTTCTGGCAGGTCCAGGTCCCCTACACGAAATCGCAGTTTCAGCGTTTTCGCGAAGTCCATTGGGCCGTGCAAATACTGTTTCATTCCTACCCCTTCTTTTATCCCCCCGTATATATCTAAGTGTTCTTCCCCTTCCACTTTGTTTCCTGCCGCTAGGCTTTCCCTTCTTACTATCTTTTATTCTACTTCTGTCTTAAACCCCCAAAATTCTCTATGGCCAGCATCTCTTTCTGGTTTCCTATATCCTTCCATTTCTCGACTTACGCTTTCCCACCTTATTCCAGCTCGCCCTTTGGTTACTTTCTCCCATACAGTTTTATCAACTATGGCTGGCAACCTCTTATTTGGCATGTTCTTTGCTTTATATTGTAAATTCAACTTGCGTACGTCTCTATTTGTCTTAAGTGGGTACATTACCAGTTCGAGCGGGGGGGGGGGTACTCGAGATAATGCATGGCCGTAGTCGTATGACCATAGACCCTCGCATCCCTGCAATATCGGGACGGAGCACGTCGGGTTTTCACCGGCCAGGGGGGGGGGGGGGGGGCGTACTCATTTGTTGCGCATGTCATTTGATCATTGATCACGCACTTCTTTCGAGACCGGGCACCGTTTCCACTCCTAATAGAGACTCCTCCAACAGTTGGGCGCTCAATACCTTGTTTCCTTATATTGCACCGTTTTGCTAGTCCTATGCCCTTCCTGCTTCGTCGCCTGTGGCCACCATCTATCTCCTAAGATCGCGAACGTTTTCTCGATACTATCTAGTGTACAAAACCTTTGCCGGGGGGGGGGTTATCGTCTAACAAAGGCACAACACAAAAACTACACAGTACAGTCCTGTGGCTCTGTATAAGCGACAACAACAATACCGTTAGGCTAGTGACCCCCCGGTGGTGAATGGGGGGGGGGGGGGGGGTCGACAGGACGCTTGGCATCGGACGCGAAGTGCTATTATTATGTTAGAGGTTGCCTGGGACACCCAGATATCTCCTTCCAGGAACCCGCGTTGTCATGCACGTGCGCTGTGTGGTTGGATAGAAGAAAGACGATGCACAACAACAAAGCGTTGTCCGGAACAAAGTTGTCAAAACGAAGCTGTTGAAACAAAGTTGTTGAGTTTACAAAGTTGGTGAAACAAAGTTGTTAAAACAAACAAAGCTGTTGAAAACACAAAGTTGTTATACACAGAGTAGTTGTCAAAAGCACACTATCCACTTTTTTTGGTTCTAATGAAAGGTACAAGGCAGGTTGTTAGGGCCGATATAACGCCACTTATGGACAGCAGTAGTAAATACTGGGCGAAAATATAAGGACTGTTGGATCGTCGTACCAATCAATAAGCGTTCCTTATATTTCCGCGCAGAGTGTGATACTGTGGTATGGGTTAAGGACGGGGTGGCCGCAGTCAGAAACGTACCAGAGGAGGAGTTCTACTTTTAGTGGGCGTATGCACTTTACCTTATACCTGGTGTCGTCTATCATTTCGAACTCCCCTATTTTCTACTGCGGATGGTCAGACAGTGTGTAGCTGTACCGGTATTCTCATTCCCGGCAATGCTACTATTAATAGTAGTGTAGTGGTGTTGGACACGGGCACCACTCCAAGCACAGCAACAACGATACAGCCGGTATCCTCTGCAGTAGTAGCAGTGTAGACGCGGGGAGGTGGAGGGGGGGGCGGTCCGGCTGTATGAAAAGCCCTAGATATGTCGCGCGCCCGTACTACTAGTAGCAGTGCGGCATGCCATATACAATTATTCCGGTACCCCCATATCGATTATAATATTTAGAACAACATGATGAGCGAAGCTACGAGTATGATATCGACAACAACAACAACAACGAGCGAGCAAAATATGCTCCGTATGGGGTGTACTGGCGCCCTTGGCCGTTTTGTGGTGCAACCAGCGCGCGTGTCAGGAAGCCACCAACCAGCGGGAAGAGGGTGCTCACTGCTATATAGTAGTACGAGGTATGAAACATCGCCCGACACGTTGTACAAACGTTGACGAGTACGTTTATACTAAATGTACGAGCACGTATATATGTTCACGCACGCACGGTAGTATGTGCACGAAGAGTATACTACAGCAGTCTGTATGCTGTTGCACACATAGTCTACATGTACACATCAGGACTAATCAGGACATACATCAATCAGTACGTGCGATCAGTATATGATACCCTACTGCTGTTGTGTCTTCGAGTTTCACGCAGCTTGCAAAGCTAAACATCAGATGTGCCTACAACACAGCCTACAACACAGCGATGTATAGAAACACAACACAAGTACAGGTACGAGCATATGTCGAAGGAGTCCAACGAAAAATGCTTTCATACTAATTTGCAACACAGTCACCTATCAGCAGCAATATGTTGTGGTCGTCGTATAGGTAGTGTAATACATGTACTCGTTAGGTAGGTTGTTCGTGGTATGGGGGGGTATAATTAATTAATTTTGCGAAAGAGGGAGAAGAATATACGAAGTACAGCTGTCGCCTTAGCATAGTTTGTACTTTTGTGCCAGCAGGCACCAGGAAAGATATTTGACTTAAAGTCTAGAAGGATACCGGGTATCCCGTTGGGCCCGTGGTCTGCTGCGGCTGCTGCTGAGGTCAGGTGTTCTCCGTTCTACGGAACGTTCTGGCTGGATTTTTAGGTTGAAAAATCTGAGGAATTCGAAAACAATCCCCTACAAAGCATGGCTTCGAAGGGTTTCCAATAAAATGACCCCACGCCCTCCCTCCAAGCAGCTTCAATCACATCTTCCCCTTTTCAACCACCATCGAGGGTGCTTGTAAAGGAGGGCCACCGCGAAAACTTCACAGAGACGCATCTCTCCGGCAGTCGAGTGCCCCGAGTCTGCTGCTGCTACTGCTGTTGTGCGACGTCCTGGTGACTACACAAGTTTAACTGTCGAGGTCTACCTCAACTTTCAAGCGTTTTCATTTTAAACTACTACTACTACTACTACAGCTGCACGAGGTTGTACCAAGAGGCTTCGAGATGTCTCTCACTACAGCACCCCTAAAGGTCAAGATCACCCGCGAGGATGGAACGTCCGGTGAGCAAGTAGGAGGTCCTCTCGATGTACCCGTCGCCCTCGGTGCTGTTCCTGCGTGTGGTTGTTTTTCGGGCGCGCCGGGGGCGCGGCTCAACTGAAAGTAGAAAGTTCAATCTACACGAGGTTTCGAATGTGTCATTATTTTTCACTTTGAAGTTGACATTCTGATGCGTGCGGAGGAAAAGCAGGATTGGGTCCTCTTGTGTCCTCGTGCTGGTGCTGCTGCTGCTACCCTGCTGCTGCTGCTGCTGTGGTGCGGGGTAGGATACCTTGGCTGTTGCTGCAGTCCGCCCAGACTCGGGCACTCGGACATCCGGGGTGCTTGGTTATTTTGTTTTTCTGTTTCGGTAGGATACTTGGGGTACCGACGGGACGATTACCACGATCGCTACGTTCAAGCTGCTGGTCTCCTTGTATTGTATGCCTGGTATGTACTACGTCCAGCAGGAGCAGCAGTACGTAGTATTATTACTCGAACGACGCAAGCAGTACGAATCTTTCCGTGGAATTGGCGGAATGAACAATTACCGTCGCGTAATCATTCGAGTTCGTCAAGACGTCATAAAAGCTGCTGGAAAAGTAATGGTACCCTCTGCAGTGCCAGTTGAGTAATGCCGGCTGCCCTTTTTAGTGCTGGTAAAATTGCTCGGGCACAGATGGGATTACAAGGACGCACCGATTAGACTACAGCAGTAACCAGTAATCAGTGTGACAAATAGTGCGCAACAGTGTCGGTTGCCGCTGAAGTACCAACCCTGTTGGCTGTTGGCTGGAGCATACCGGCACTGCTCGTATACGAGAGGGGTCACTACGAGTGCTGCTTGTATTCGTATAGGAGGTTGACTTCAAAAGCCCCGAGCTGACACCAAATAATACCCCCTGTACGTGTACGTACACCCCTGTCAATCTGTCCTGTACGTACCCCTGGTACTGCTGCTGTCGTGCCTGTTCTCCGTGTTGTCTCCCATCCTACCCCAGGACTGCTGCTGTGTGTACCTCTGATGTACCTGCTCTCGGTTCTGTCTCCCATCGGGTTCGGCACTTGCGCCAAAACTGCCCTCCTTTTTCATGTTTTCTGTGTTGGGCGCATTACAGTCAGTAGCAGTATCTATAGACTTACTTACTAATATCTCGCCCAGGGATTGCTCATCCCTGGCCTCTCAGAGCTCCCACTTTGAACACCGCTACTCGTACGACGAGTACGAGTACGTATACCCGTACGTACATGTACGTCTTTCTATCAGTTTTAATGTTTTTCGTACTTCACAAATTGTTAAGTTTAAAGGTTCTTCGTGGAAAGGCCATCGCGCAATGGTGCCAAGACCGTGCTGTGATGTGCTTTCTCTTTAATATTACAAGTATGTACATTCAAAGTAGAAAGTACTACTACTTGTTGTTGCTGTACTACCACACATGATTACGACAAAGGCACGAATCACACGTACCCACGGCAGGCAGCGCAGCGCCATGCGGTGACCGAGCCGTGTTGCTGTGTGCTTTCTCTTTCGAACATACAGCTTTGTTGTCCTGGAGCATGGAGCTTATAATGTGTGCATCCCGAGCATGTTTTGCATGCATGGCAAGTCCGCCGTTTCTTCGCTGCACCATGAACCTCTTGGCATTTTCAAGTCGGTGCTTGCACTACATCATGAGCCTCTTCTACCCCTTTCCTTGCGCGAGCGTAGCGGGCGGCGTCAGCCGCCCGCGGAGCGGAGCCCTTGTGGTGGGTGTGATTTGTGCCTTCGTGGGTTTTTTTTTTTTTTTTTTTTTTTTTTTNAATTGCTGGTGCTCCGCGGATGTTACCAGCTGCCTGGCGATTTTGACGATGTTGGAAGCATTGGCGTGCTTCAGAGGTACTCCGTGCGTGAGACCCGCAGCCTCTTGGAAGGGGACAACGCCATGGCCAAGGAATGTCAAACCTTTGAGTTGGTCAGTTGATCCCTCTCAACTGACCAACTCAAAGGTTTGACATTCCTTGGCCATGGCGTTGTCCCCTTCCAAGAGGCTGCGGGTCTCACGCACGGAGTACCTCTGAAGCACGCCAATGCTTCCAACATCGTCAAAATCGCCAGGCAGCTGGTAACATCCGCGGAGCACCAGCCATTCGATATGGCAGTGGGGATCGGCGCAACGCAACAGGACGAAGAAGAGAAGGTGAAATTAGTGTTTTTGTTTGAAAGGTAAACCATGGATAAATTCAAAACGAGTACATGTATGTATGATATGAATTAAATTGCAGGCTTCGAGAGCGGGCGATTTTTTTTATCCATACCTAATTTGAGCCCTTCTCGCGATAACGCGCGATGATGAGGACCACCACCCGGCGGACCGGCGGTAATCCACTCTGGCCGTGCCCGAGGAAAGGCTGTGACGGGTTTTTGGTTGCGAAGACCCGAAAGAACAGCAACTCACAATACGCTTTGTGCGAGACCCGCCGCCCCGACGACCCTAGCCAAGCTTTTCTACAACATTAACAAGCGGCACTGGGGAATAAACCTGGAACTCGCGCGCACTTGCGATTGGTGCGAGGGAGACACGGGGGAGTCACCCTCGATCGGCGTGCCATGTAGCGCAAGAGCGACGCTAAGGACGGCTCCTCCAAAGTTAAGTCTACATCTATTCACTTCGATCAAGTTTTGTTGTAGGATGTTGATAATGGCACTAGGCAAGACGGATAGGGAACTGATCGCGACTGAACTTGATACCTTGCCGACCAACTTGAGCGTGGAAGTTAATACGTGGCACAAGAACGATGGGCCGAAGGTCGGTGAGAAGTTGCACCTGAATGACACGAGAATTGGGGTTGCTGTTCTTTCGGGTCTTCGCAACCAAAAACCCGTCACAGCCTTTCCTCAGGCACGGCCAGAGTGGATTACCGCCGGTCCGCCGGGTGGTGGTCCTCATCATCGCGCGTTATCGCAAGAAGGGCTCAAATTAGGTATGGAGCAAAAAATATCGCCCGCTCTCCGAGCCTGCAATTTATTTCATATCATACATACATGTACTCGTACTCGTTTTGAATTTATCCATGGTGTGCCTTTCAAACAAAAACACTAATTTTTATCGCGAGAAGATTTCAGCACTTTCTTCCCTCGTCAACTTTCGTCGAATTTTGCTTACCCACGCTATAATATGCGCTCTCGACAGTCGGTGTCATTTGAGAATAAAAACCTCCATGGGGAGAATCGAACCCTCGACATCCGGGCCTACAGGCTTCGTGGCTACCAGTTAGACCACCGGGGCGACCGGCTACTGGTATGTGTGGTATTAATAGTAGAACAACAACGGACGGTGGTACTTCGTACTTTGTATGTATGAAAGAGAAAGCACAGCACAGCTCGGTCGTCAAGTTGTGAAGTACAAAATAACAGGAAATCAACAAAACTGAGAAAGAAGAAAGACGTACCCGTACACATTAGTACGTACGTACATACGAGTATACTCGTACGTACTCGTACTCGAAAAAAAATCCCATCGGGCCAATTGCGCCGCAAAAAACAAAAAAAAAAGTGTTTGCTGCTGCTGCTGCTGCTTCTGAGTTGGTTCTAGGTACTGCTGCTGCTGTTGTTGCTGCTGCTGCCGCTACTGCTGCTGAGCGAGAATAAAGGTCACAAGGACATAGCCGAAAGGCAGTCTCCTAAGGCGACTTCATTTTTTAGTTCGGATACTCTTATCAGGGATGAGTCGAACCCGTACACCGCTTTTGCAGCTCCTGAACACCTTAACCTCCTAAACGCACAGGGTGTCCCGCCTCACGTCCTAGAGCTTCGTTACCTTGGAGTCGCCTTTACCGCAATTCTGAATTATTATATAGGATACAGTATAGAAATCGGGGACTTGGTTGTGGCCCGCGTGTGGTTCCAGTGTTATGATACCGAAAATTTAGAAAAACGCCGAAAACACTACTTTAGACCCTAACCCTAACCCCATCCCCGTCCCCGCCCCGACCCTTATGAGCTTTGTCTCGAAAAAATCAGGCGTTTTTTTTTTTTCGAAAAATTGGTCGACCACACTAAAAGGTATATAATAAAATATTCCCCGATTTCCATACTTTATCCTAGATAATAATTCAGCGGTGCGGTAAAGGCTACTGTTACCTTGCCATGCTAACAAAAAACATAAATTTTGGGGAAGGCCTCGTCAACGGTCAAAAAGATGTATTATTGGGAGTTTCCCCCAATTCTCATGTCATTCAGGTGCAACTTCTCACCGCCCTTCGGCCCATCGTTCTTGTGCCACGTATTAACTTCCACGCTCAAGTTGGTCGGCAAGGTATCAAGTTCAGTCGCGTTCAGTTCCCTATCCGTCTTGCTTAGTGCCATTATCAACATCCTACAACAAAACTTGATCGAAGTGATTAGATGTAGACTTACCTTTGGAGGAGCCGTCCGAAGCGTCGCTACATGGCACGCCGATCGAGGGTGACTCCCCCGTGTCTCCCTCGCACCAATCGCAAGTGCGCGCGAGTTCCAGGTTTGTTCCCCAGTGCCGCTTGTTAATGTTGTAGAAAGCTAGGCAAGAGTCAGGGTCGTCGGGGCGGCGGGTCTCGCACACAGCGTATTGTGAGTTGCTGTTCTTTCGGGTCTTCGCAACCAAAAACCCGTCACAGCATTTCCTCGGGCACGGCCAGAGTGGATTACCGCCGGTCCGCCGGGTGTTGGTCCTCATCATCGCGCGTTATCGCGAGAAGGGCTCAAATTAGGTATGGAGCAAAAAATATCTCCCGCTCTCGAAGCCTGCAATTTATTTCATATCATACATACATGTACTCGTTTTGAATTCATCCATGGTTTGCCTTTCAAACAAAAACACTAATTTCACCTTTTGTTGTTCGTCGGGTTGGGTTTCGCCTATCCCCACTGTCATATCGAATAGCTGGTGCTCCGCGGATGTTACCAGCTGCCTGGCGATTTTGACTATGTTGGAAGCATTGGCGTGCTTCAGAGGTACTCCGTGCGTGAGACCCGCAGCCTCTTGGAAGGGGACAACGCCATGGCCAAGGAATGTCAAACCTTTGAGTTGGTCAGTTGATCCCTCTCAACTGACCAACTCAAAGGTTTGACATTCCTTGGCCATGGCGTTGTCCCCTTCCAAGAGGCTGCGGGTCTCACGCACGGAGTACCTCTGAAGCACGCCAATGCTTCCAACATCGTCAAAATCGCCAGGCAGCTGGTAACATCCGCGGAGCACCAGCCATTCGATATGGCAGTGGGGATCGGCGCAACGCAACAGGACGAAGAAGAGAAGGTGAAATTAGTGTTTTTGTTTGAAAGGTAAACCATGGATAAATTCAAAACGAGTACATGTATGTATGATATGAATTAAATTGCAGGCTTCGAGAGCGGGCGATTTTTTTTATCCATACCTAATTTGAGCCCTTCTCGCGATAACGCGCGATGATGAGGACCACCACCCGGCGGACCGGCGGTAATCCACTCTGGCCGTGCCCGAGGAAAGGCTGTGACGGGTTTTTGGTTGCGAAGACCCGAAAGAACAGCAACTCACAATACGCTTTGTGCGAGACCCGCCGCCCCGACGACCCTAGCCAAGCTTTTCTACAACATTAACAAGCGGCACTGGGGAACAAACCTGGAACTCGCGCGCACTTGCGATTGGTGCGAGGGGGCCACGGGGGAGTCACCCTCGATCGGCGTGCCATGTAGCGCAAGAGCGACGCTAAGGACGGCTCCTCCAAAGTTAAGTCTACATCTATTCACTTCGATCAAGTTTTGTTGTAGGATGTTGATAATGGCACTAGGCAAGACGGATAGGGAACTGATCGCGACTGAACTTGATACCTTGCCGACCAACTTGAGCGTGGAAGTTAATACGTGGCACAAGAACGATGGGCCGAAGGTCGGTGAGAAGTTGCACCTGAATGACACGAGAATTGGGGGTGCTGTTCTTTCGGGTCTTCGCAACCAAAAACCCGTCACAGCCTTTCCTCAGGCACGGCCAGAGTGGATTACCGCCGGTCCGCCGGGTGGTGGTCCTCATCATCGCGCGTTATCGCAAGAAGGGCTCAAATTAGGTATGGAGCAAAAAATATCGCCCGCTCTCCGAGCCTGCAATTTATTTCCTATCATACATACATGTACTCGTACTCGTTTTGAATTTATCCATGGTGTGCCTTTCAAACAAAAACACTAATTTCTAGGGTTGTGAGTCGGCACGACTTAAGTCGCCGACTAGTTATTAGTCGGACTAATAGTCAGTCGTGAAACGGAGGTGCCGACTTGCCGACTTATTGGGTTTCCTTAACTGTAGGAAGGCTTGTTCAAAGCGGGGTACAGCTTTTAACGTGAATTGCTGCGGGCTGCGGATACCCTCACATACCCTGTGACACTGCAGCGCACAGCGGGAGATCCACACACACACGCGCACGGCGGAACAGCCCATCTCTCTCGACGGTGCCGACGGCGTCAGCCCTGGCGCACCCAATGTCAAGGCTGAGGGCGGAGATCCCGTGAGCGAAGTTGTGGCCATTATCGACCCGCGGACCACCTTGGCGAGTGCACGCGACCCCGAAACGGTGTGCTCTACCGCGTGAAGCATGAGCAGAGGCGCAGCAAGCCGCTCAGATCCAACAACCCGCTGTGGAAGTTTTTCATGGTCTACCTGTAATCCGTCCGGCTCCAAATATCTAAAATTCCCCCATCACCAAGGAACACTTATCTCGGGTACGGGTAGGTTGTTATAAAAAGCAGAGATACCCTTAGAACGGCCCTCCTCTCGAGACGGAGATAATAACACGTCGATTTTTTTTCATTATTATTTAGCCCGATTTTTGCAAAAAACTTGAATTTCTGATCCAAGCTTAGGTCGATTGTAATGTTGCCACACAATAATTAGACTGCGTATTTAGCTAGCTCGTCATATTTCCGCCTGGGCTTTTTTCTGTTTTTAAAAAATCGATAAACTGACGGAGATATCGGCAAAAAAACGGATTTTGGAGGCCGTTTTGTTCAAGTTGGCATTAAATAATTGGGTTTGGGATTTTATTTTAAGGGCGGCAAACGACGAATTAACACCATACGCGCAGGGTTTTTTTTATTTATTCCATGGAACTGAAAGTTCGTGAGATATTGAGGATTTATATCCCAAAATGACTGATTTTGGCCAATTTTCGCCGGTCTTGAATTTTTTTCTTTATCCCAAATTGACTGATTTTGGCTAATTTTCGCCGGTCTTAAGTTTTTTTTTTTTCTTGATGCTGTGTTGCATGATCACTTGTTATTAGTGTGAAATTTTGTTTCCGTTCAAAATCTCAGCATTGATTTGTCTTGCCTTTGCGATCACGAATATACAATTTTCAATGTCTAACTTTATTTGTTGAGCTCGGTATAGTATAAAACGTGAATGGAAGTAATGTCCCGGATGGACCATATAATCGATGGTTTAGGACTTGCCGTCGTCATCGACGCGCGCGTTTCGCGCAAGGTTGGGAGAGACGTTAGTAAATGAATACCATCACGGAGGGATCCAAGACCTTTTCTTATGGGGATAATTTTTGCACCGCTATCTTGGTGATGAGTTCGTTTTTTCGTATCCCCGCCAGGTAGTATTGCGACTCAAACAATAGCTGTCACGTTCGTATCCCCGCCAGGTAGTATTGCGACTCAAACAATTGCTGTCACGTTCCTTTACTCCGGGGTAGATCTACCTGGTACATGCGTTGTACTTGTCGTTTTTTGTTTTTTGTTCATTTCTTGTGTAAACTGACGCTTTTTTGTGTTTTTCGTTTGAAACTTATGTGAATCTACTGTAGGTCATATTGTTTGCGCTTTTATTTCGTAAAGTGAAGACAAATAATGATTTTTTGGCCTCCGGCGGCGCCTTCAGCGGGATCCTCCGGAGGCGCCTACGGCGAACCCTCCAGGGGCGCCTCCAGCGGGGCCCCTCGGCCGGGGGGGGCTTTTTTGGCTCGCTTCGCTCGCCTGACTTTAGTCGACTAGTTGGCTGGCTCTTCGCCAGCCGACTTACCGACTAAAGTCAGCTATTAATAGTCGGCTTCGCCGACTAGCGACTGGTAGTTATTAGTCGTGAAATGGAACCGACTCACAGCCCTACTAATTTCACCTTTTCTTCTTCGTCGTGTTGCATTGCGCCGATCCCCACTGTCATATCGAATGTCTGGTGCTCCGCGGATGTTACCAGCTGCCTGGCGATTTTGCCCACGTTGGAAGCATTGGCGTGCTTCAGAGGTAAAATCCGTGCGTGAGACCCGCAGCCTCTTCGAAGGGGACAACGCCATGGCCAAGGAATGTCAAACCTTTTGAGTTTGTCAGTTAATCCCTCACAGACGTTTGACAAATCCGCTTCTACTGCCCTCTCCTGCAGCAAATTGTCGAGGACCAGCTCCGAACTTTGGGGGATTTGTCAAACGTTTGTGAGGGAATCAACTGACAAACTCAAAGGTTTGACATTCCTTGGCCATGGCGTTGTCCCTTTCGCCAAGAGTCTGCGGGTCATTTATATTGTGCGTCCGACGTATGTATATACGTACAAGGGCTCCGCTCCGCGGGCGGCTGACGCCGCCCGCTACGCTCGCGCAAGGAAAAGGGCAGAAGAGGCCCATCACCTACAGTAGAGGACGAAAACAACGTCCTTTACCCTGCCGAAGCTTCCGCCGAAGAGCGCGCCGCTATTGCCCGCTGCGCTGCCTCCGACCTTCTGCGTTATCTTAGACGGCCAACTGCCGCGCGTTTTACCGGGCTTTGCTTACTCTCCTACTTCCGAAACTTATGTCGTCACCCCCTGCACTCCTGTCGAAAAGCAAAGTTACTAACGGGGGAGGGGGGGTCAACACCGGGAGCCTCCCGCGACAACAACGAAACGCAGAGGGACGGAGAGCATCAAGGCTGACAGAACGCGAAAGACGTCAAAACGTTTTTTTGTTTTTTGCGGCGCAATTGGCCCGATGGGTTTTTTTTCGAGTACGAGTAGGTACGAGTATACTCATATGTACGTACGTACAAATGTGTACGAGTACGTCTTTCTTCTTTCTCAGTTTTGTTGATTTCCTGTTTTACGTACCTCACAACTTGACGACCGAGCTGTGCTGTGCTTTCTCTTTCATACATACAAAGTACGAAGTACCACCGTTCGTTGATGAGGCCAGCGGCGAAACAAAAAAAAAGTCGGAAGGTATCACGAGGACAGGGGAACCGTCACGCTAGGTATTTCAGGTACAACAAATTGAGAGGCTCGCTCAGCAGTAGCAGCAGAAGCTGTAGCAACAGAAGCTGCAGCAGCAGCAGCAGCAGTTACATGGGGCAAGACTCAACTGCGTTGTACGCTAGGGTTAACGACCTGATGTTGGGCTGAACCACATTAATCCCAATCATAGTTTTTGCTGTTTATTTGACCCGCTTTTCTAATTTGTGAAGTTTTGCTTGAAAAATATAGAATGTTTTGTTTTTCAAGTTTTTGCTTGAAAAGCACAACTCCAAATAACCTTCGCTAGTACGTACTGGATGATAGTACTGCAGCGCAAATGTAAACGTGTAGCAACAGCCTGATAAAAGTTACCGTTTTTGTATTGTTTCATTTGTTTTTTATTTTGCGCCGAGCGATGTACTTTGCGCGTCAGTACCAAAGATGTCGGGAGACAGTCGTACTTTCAACCCTTGACAGACAATCCCTCGTACGAGTACGAGTATATTACGAGTACGAGTACGTATACGTCTTTCTCAGTTTTGTGGATTTTTTCAAAGGTGTGTTCGGTAGGGTACGTACCGAACTGTACCGGGGGTATTTTCTCCGTAAATACCGGTACCCGACACTTGGGTAAGTTCGGTATGGCCTCGATACCGGTGCTTTCTCTTTCGACCATACAGCTTCTTTGTTGTCCTGGAGCAGGAGCTAACGTGCATCCCGAGCATGTTTTGCATGCATGCCAAGTCCGCCGTTTCTTCGTTGCGCACCATGAACCTCTTGGCATTTTCAAGTCGGTGCTTTTGCTTGCACTGTGCATTATGGGCCTCTTCTGCCCCTTTCCTTGCGCGAGCGTAGCGGGCGGCGTCAGCCGCCCGCGGAGTGGAGCCCTTGTAGACTTACTCACTAATACGAGTATACTCGTACAGGATACAAGGGATATTATAAGGGATATCGACAAAAGCCAACAATGATAACTTTTTTGTTAGAATACTGGATGAGACATTCCGAGCCCATGCTGCTTGCCTCACTTGCCTTGCTATGCTCTGTACTTTGCTTTCGAAGTGTGTCAATTAATTATTTTCTACCTCTCGCTCGAAGAGGCGGGAGCAGGGGGAAACCCCGTTGGGGTACGGGGTACAGCAGTACTACGAGTACTACTATACTATGCTGCTGATGGCGTATATGTCATACGGGTGGTGGTCCTTTAGCTGTGGTGCACTGCCTGGGGCACTGCTGGCTGTTATGCTGCTGCTGGTGAATGCATGCTGCAGGTTGCAGTGCAAGACTATCATACGTACAAACATCAGCACCATTCGTGATGGACTCGACCCATTCATAACTGAAAAACTTATCCCACACTAATTCCAAGTAGTTTGTCCCCAAAATCGTGGTACGGTTTCTCAAGGGGTCAACCCTTTTAGAACTGCAGTCCCATTTGGGGACAAACTAGTCAAATTCTAAGTAATTTGTCCCCAAAACGGGACTCCAGTCCTATAAGGGTTAAGCAGCAGTTGCATATCATGGGGAGAAGATAAAAATATAATGAAAATATGAAAAGTTTATAATAAAGACCCCGAGCCCACTAAAAACAAGTCGAAGAAGCAACATCCAACAGCAGTGTCCCCTACCGCCTACCCTACCCTACCTTACCCGTACACTAAGATGCCATGATTAGGAAACGGGCTTATTTTGGGCGCGTGAAGGCCTCTTTTGGCCATAATATGCTACTTTTAGTATAGGAGGCGGTCAGTCAAGGCAGAACCTCTGCGGGCCGCATCCGTCCCTATTAATACTACGATTTATTAGCAGTAGGGACTTTGATACAGCAGTACAGCAGCAGTAGCATGTGTAATCCTTCACATGCATGCGCGTAGAGAGGTCTGCCCTTTGTCCCGTTGTTGCACTGTGTGTCGTTTCCAGCTGTTGAACCTTGTGGTTAGTTTTCGTCGCGCATTTGCCGTTCAGCGCTCTCTCGAAATCCAATCACCCCTCGATATGATATAAAATAACAGGATTTATTATTTTCATACACGGCGATTTTCCGCTCTTTTTACGTACGTGACGACTCCCGATCGATACTGCTGTAAGCGAGAATCAGCTGGCCCCTACCCGTAGTTCGTAGTCGTCAATTCGCACGAGGTATACTTGGTATGTGTACAGCAGTGCAGTGCCAGGTATTGATACTGACATTCGAAGAGTACCGGTCGGGTATATTTCAATCACTTCGCCACTGCAACTGCTGTGTACTACTACTGTGTACTGAACCACCCTCCCTTGCCGACCCTATGATACACATTTTTTTTTTCTTTTTCCACGATCCCAATTATCTTCCCCCTTCCTTTCTCTCTCCTCCCTATTAAATAGTCGTAACTCAGATCCGGGGTCACAAAGCAGGCTCATGTGTACACATATACGACTTATATTAATAGTACGTGTTGCAAGTACTATTTTTTTCGCGACCATGGAGATTGACTACGGCAACAGCAATAATATTTTGTTGTTTTACCCTTCGCCGACCTGTGACTACACTCTGACCCGCATCGTATATACCTGGTACCTTCTACCGCTACCCCCCCCCCTCCCTTGCAGAGCTGAGGCGCCTCGGATTCAGCTTCGACAACAGCATGGTGTCCAGGGGTCGTTTCGGCGGCCAGGTACAAGCGGAAGGTTACCACCTGGCCCTCTGCAAGTTCCTGCTCCGCTCTCTCCACGACCTCTACCCCGAGCTACCGGTCGCACAGTTTTCGGAGGTGGTCGTCTTCGCCGTCAAGGATGAGGTCAGAAAATGGAGAATGGGCCGGTGGTTCACAAGCAGCGGTTTCGTACCGACTGCCGCCCTTTTACTGCTGCACAAATTATTCCACACTAAGTCCAAGTAGTTTATCCCCCAAAACGCGGATACATTTGCTAAAAGAGTTAACCCTTGGTTCGTAACCCTATATATGAAACGGGAGTGCACTCCTTGCTTCCAAGCTGTTTGTAAGTGCCCCCACGTTAAGTTAGGGGGAAAGTATCTAAAAATAGTGTGGGTTTTCTATTTTGCGGCAGATTTAAGAATTCTTCCAGGAGGAAGTGCACCCAATTTTGGGGGGACAATCTACTTCGACTTACTATTGATGTAGAAAAGGCGTCCGGTCTTATTCGTAGCGTGCTTACCGGTACGTATGAATGAGTCGTGAATTCTAAGATTACAGTGCGGTACGAGTACTCGTATGGTTGAAACCGTTTTTTCTATGCATAACAGTGACCGCTGTAGCACTTTGCGGTTCGGGCGCTACGTTTAGGGTTCTTGTGTTGCCACATTTTAGACGAAAACCAGGTGTATTTTTTTCTCATTACATGTAACCCCGCACACCGTACAGGTACCAACCGCATACCGCCCCCTCCCCTGGCCCTCGACGAACCCTTTGCACCCCCCACCCTCCTTTTACACGTTACAGGACGGTGACATGGTACGCTTCGATTCGGAGGAAGAGTTCGTGGCGGCTCTGCCCGACTACGAATCGTGGAAGACATGCCTCCGTGTTGAAGCCACCGTCCTCAAGCCCGTGCTCACCCCATCGCCCAGGAACCCCACCACCACGTCTACCCCTACTCCCGTCGACGACCCCGCCCCCCCGAGTGCCGCCACTATTACCGCCGCGTTGGGGTCCATCGGAGCGCTGCCGCCTGTCAGCGCCGCATCTTTTGCTAGCGGCGGAGACGGGGGCGGAGGCGAGCCCGCCCCTTCCGAGAGCGGGAGCACGATCTCCTTCGTCAGCAACATGTCGTCGTCGGTGGTGTCGGGGTCCGGCGTGTCCTCCTCCGCTCCACTGTCGGGTGCTGCTTTTGCTGAAGCTGTTGCTGCTGCTGCTGCCGAGGCTGCTGAAGCCCCTAACCGCGAGGACTATTCTGCTCCTCCTTCTGTGTCTGGGACGGGTCCTGAAGATACCCCGGGGGCTTCACCGGCTGGGCCTTCTGGGTCTGCCGCCAACTCCGCTACCGGCGCCGAGGGTAACCCCTCGGCTTCGCCGGCGGGCGGTGACGGCACCAGTTCCGGTACCGGTCCCGATGCCGCGACCCCGGCCAAGGCATTCCTAACCCAGGTGCTTCCCGGCCTTGCGGACGTCCTCGCACGCTCTATCTATGCCGCCCAGTGGGCGCCCGAGATGATGCCCAACCCGGCAGCTACCCAAGCTCAAGCTCAAGGAGCCTCGCCAGGAACCTCGCAGGGCCTGGGGCACGAGCGGGAGGAAAGGTCTCGCAGTGGGCGTGGAGACGCGACCCCTCTGAGCTCGGCCATGGAGGGGTTGGCGGCGGTGGCTGCGGCTGCCGCTGGGGCTAGTGGTGCCTTCTGTGCTTCCCCCATACGCACGGCGCCCGAAGCTACTCCCCCCTTTAGCGACCCTGCTGCCGCTACTTCGGCCTCTGCTGCTGCTGCTGCTGCCACCGCTGCTTCGGAGGCTGCTACCGCTGCCGGTGCTGCTGCTACGAAGGCCGCTACTGACGCCGCCGCTGCTGCTGCCGGCGCTGCTGCTACGGCTGCCGCTACGAAGGCTGCTGCTGCGGCGGCGGCGGAGGCGGCCGCGTTCCCGTCTCCTGTGAACGCCAGACCCACGGGTGGTGACCCCCGCGGGGAGGGGGCGGGCGCAGCGGCGGCTGAATCGGATTCGCCGATCGCGATGCACGTCGGCGTGGCGTGCGACGTGTGCGACATGAGCCCCATCATGGGCACCCGGTACAAGTGCGCGGTTCGCAGCGACTTCGACCTCTGCGAGGGCTGCGAGCGCACCGCCGGCTCGGCGTCCCCCTTCCCGTACCTCAAGATCAGGACACCCGCGCAGGCCCCGGCGGCCATCGTGTGCCTCCTCAAAGCCGACCAGCCCCGCAATGTGAAAGAGGCCAACGCGCAGCAGACCAAGAAGAAAGGTGTCCGCGGCGACGGTGCCGGGGCCGGAGGGCTCGCGGTTAAGTCTTATGCCGCCGGCCAGGCCTGGCGCGCGCGCAGGGACCCGCAGCACGGAGGGTGGGGGGAGGGACGGCGCAACACCGCTCGCTGGATGAGGGACGTGGCCCGCCACCAGCACCACCAGCAGCAGATCGGCGGCGCTCCGTCGACTGGGATCGGCTGCTTCCCGGCGGGAGTGGAGGTTGTTCGCAACGGCGCGGGCGGCCCGGTGTGGCGCGGCCCCCGCATGCAGCGCCGCAATGTCGCTCCAGGCGGTGGGAAGGAGCCCGAGCAGAAACCGGCCCCCGCTAAGAAGATGGAAGCCGAGAGCGGAGACGGAGCAGGAACCCAGGAAGGTTCCGCTTCTGCTGCTGCTGCTGCTGTTGTCCCGGCTAGCTCTCCCAAGAGCGCCGCCGAGCACGATGTTGCTGCTGCTGCTGCTGGCGCGGTGGAAGAGGGCGCCGCCCCCGAAGACACGGCGCCGGTTGCTGACCCCGCCGCCGCCGATGCTAATGCGACGGCGACGCTGCTGGAGTCAGAGGCGGGTGGGGACGGAGGGCAGACCTCAGACTACCAAGACATGCTAGCGGCGTCGATGCGCTCTCTGGCCTCGTCCATGACGGCGTCTCTGCCGGCCTCCTCGGGGGCTCAGGACGGCAGCAAGGGCAAGGGAGGCGTGACCGCCGCGGGTGAGGGGGGAAAGCCTCAGGCTAAGCCCATGGCTCGGTTCGTGACGGATGTGTCTATCGCGGATGGGAGCCCGCTCCCGCCCAACACGCGCTTCATGAAGACCTGGCGCATGCGCAACGACGGGGCGGTCACTTTCCCCCTGGGCTGCAGGCTCATGCCGGTCAGCGGTGACCTCATGTCGGGGCCGGAGGATGGCGTGGCGGTCGAGCAACGCGCCCCCGGAGAGGAGTTCCACGTGAGTGGGCGTGTTGGTGGGGAGGGGGGGGGGGGGGTTGTCGTTGTTAGTGGTGGTGGTGGTGGTTTAATATCCTTTTACTCAAACCCATCGCTTGAAAGTTATTGAGCCTTCGTGCTCACTCAGTACGTCCTGTATCGTTACCGGACACCCCCCATCTGATCCCCCCACCCGCCCTGTCTCTTGTTCCCCCGACTGTGTCTGTGGCTATGTAATAGGTGAGCGTTACCATGACTACCCCTCCCCTCAGCGGGCGTTACATCGGGTACTGGCGCCTGCGCACGGCCGACGGCCAGAACTTCGGACACCGCATCTGGGCCGACGTGCTTGTCACGGGCGGTACCGCGGACCTCGTCATCGAAGGCAGCATGGTGAGCTTGCCTGCTTGCTTGCTTGCGTTAGTGCTCCTGCGGTTTGTGGGTTGATACACTGGTTCGTTTGTTGGTGCGCGATGCTTGATGGCCGGATATCCTTTGTTCTGTGTCGTCTCAGTTAAAAACATCTGGTAGTTACTCGTACGCGTACGCATTTAGTTTTTTGTTGTACCAGCGTTTTGCTTCTTTCACACAACATTTTTTACTCGTACGTTCCGCCGCTGCTGCTGCTGATGGTGATGAGGCGCCTTTACCACTCTTGACCCACAAATCGTACCAGATAAAGTACCAAATATATTACGATTTGTTGGTGTTTTTACGTCTTTTTGGGTGTTTTTTTTATCAAATCACGAGAACCCGTCGACCCAACCCAGCCCTAATCCTACCCCTAACCCTAACCCCAACCCTAGTCCAGGCTAAGGCTCGACCCGTGCGCGGCTTCGCCGCGCGTTTTGGACAATTTGAAAAAACAACGCGCGGACCACTACCAAAACCGTAATATATTTGGCACTTTATCTGGTACGATTTGTGGGTCAAGAGCTCTGGTAAAGGCTACTGATGGTGATAATGACGTCCCACATGTATATATGTCTCACGTGCTATGCAACTTCCCCGCCGTCGCTACTGCTGATGATGATGGTGATACAGGACGGAGACTGGGACCTAGTGAACATGCAACGCCTGTCCAAGGCTGTCGAAGACACCGCCACAGACCAGCAGAACGCTGCCGACGATGCCGCCACGGCCGCCGCCGCCTCCACCCCCACCCCCACCCCGGACGTCACGCCTGACACTCCCATCGAAACCCCTGTCGAGACTTCGGAGTCGGTTGCGGCTGCTACCACCACCGCCCCTGCTGACATCGTCGAGGCTGCGCCTGAGGATGATGATGGCCTGGCCGAAGCCATCGCGGCCATCGATGCTGCCGCTGTTCGCTCTGCATCTCTTGACGCCGGCTCGGAAGAGACCAAGTCGTCGGACGATGCGGAGGTGGCGGGCGGGAAGGCGGACGGGGAAGCGGCGGTGGCTGCGACGAAGTGGCACCGCGAGCTGTGCTCGCTCGCCGAGATGGGCTTCAAAGACACCCCTCGCAACATCAGCCTGCTGGAAAAGCACGTGACCACTAGCGGCGGGCCCGGCATGGAGAGGTGAGAAACGCCTCCTGTGTATATTTTTTGTGCCTGGTGGAAAAACGGGTGACCCCTATCTAGCACCGGGCCGAACGCGTGCGATGTACTACTGGCTCCCCTTCTTTCTTGTCTGTGTGTTGACGTAATACGAAGATCTTTTTTTCGGATGTTGTTAACCTGTTGAGTCTACGTCTCTCAACGGATAAATAGTACTAGCAGCTATAGCATTGCGACTCGGGCGGTTTGTATTGCACGCGTGAACGTTTTCAGCCCTTTCGTGTTCTGTTTTGTTTTGTGCAGCTTTTCTTTTTATGGCGCGTGGAACGAACTTGCCATTTTTTGTATGGTTGTGCCGGTTGCGTTTTCGTGCCCAGGCTTCCTTTCTCACGTGTACCCTTTGTCCTGTCCCTCTCCTGTTCTGCTATGAGCAGGGTGCTGCACGAGCTCCTCTCCTGGCACGAAGTCTCGTTTCAGTAACGCCTGCCCAGTGCCTGTCAAACCCGCACACGACACGCCACGCAAGACCCATCATGAGGGGAAGAACGATTGTCGGCCATAGGCAACACTATTTGTGTCCAGGTCGATTCATCAACGTTACTTCCGTATCAACGGTCTTCCAGCGTCAACGGTCATTCAGCGTTTTTCCGTTGCTGCGAGAGTTGTCAGGGAGAGAGGGGGAGGGGGGGGGGGGGGGGTGTACTCATGTTGTGCACGGCCGTAGTCATATGACCATAGACCCTCGCATCCTTACAATGCCGGGACGGAGCGCGCTGGGTTTTCACCAACCAGGCAGAGGGGGGGGGGTTGATGCCTTGATTCGCTTCAGCGTTCTTTCCGCTACAACTGTCTGGTCGATGCCGCGATGCAATGCTTGCCCACCGCTTTTGCGGGAAAATCGGGTAATGAAGCATCGTAATAAGGTGTTCATGAAGGGGAGGGTGGAGGGAGTTGGGGTCGATGCCGCGATGCGATGGTCGCTCACCGCTGGTTGAAAGGGCACAGGCGTGGTACTGCTATGTTGTGTTAGCACGCCGTCTTTCTTTTCCGGTGGCAAAAAGCGGGGTTTTTGGAGCATGGCATGGATGGAGGGTTTCCAATACTGTACTGGGATGTTTTTTCAGTGTAGTGGGAGTCGGGGAGAGGGGGGCTGGAAGGGGTAGAGGGTCAATCCCGCGATGCCGATGCTCGCTTACCGCTAGTTAAGGGCCCAGACGTGGTGCTACGTTCCGCTACACGTCGTATTTTTCTGGCGGCAAAAAGCGGAAAGGATGCGGAGGGTTTTCAATGCTGCAATGGGATGTTTCATCAGTCGGGGAGGGGTGTGGGTATGGTCGATGTCGCGATGTGATGGTCGCTCACCGCCGGTTTTGAGGGTACAGGCGTGGTACTGCTGTGTATGCAGCACGTCGTCTTTTTCTGGTGGCAAAAAGCGGGTACTGAAGCATCACGAAGGGTTTCCAACGCTTCGCTGGGATGTTTATTTCAGCGTAATGGGGCTATTCTGGGGGGGGGGGGGGTCAGGGTCGATTTCGCGATGCGATGCTCGCACACTGCTAGTCAAGAGCACAGGTGTTACTGCTATGTGGCTCGTCGGTCTTTTTTTCTGTCGGTAAAAGTGGGTAATGGAGCATCATGCAGGGTTTCCAATGCTGCACTGGATATTTCTTCAGTGTAATCGGATATATCGGAGAGGGGGGTGTGTTCATGTCGTCCATGGCGGTAGTCGTACGACTATACAAGACACTCGCATCCCTACAATGCCGGCACGGAGCACGTTGGGTTTGCACCAATCAGGCAGACATGTCGGAGAGGGAGAGGGGGTAGGGTAGATGCGGAGGCGCGATGCTCGCTCACGGCTGGTTTTAAGGGACACACGTGGTACAACTGATGCTTGTGTAACGCGTCGTCTTTTTCTGGCTGCCAAAAGCGAGAACGAAGCATCACGGGGGGTTTCCAGTGGTGCATTTATTGGGATGTCTCGTCTGGGAAGGGGGGCGGGTATTTATTTATGGCGTTTGGCGTAATGTTCTGCAGAGAATAAAAAACATCGGGAAAACAAAGAAAGGTAGATTAGAAAATACTGGGAGTGGAATCCTGTGCTGACCCACGACGTGCTGATGGTTTGGCGAGGATCGTTGAACAAGTACCGGCATAGAAGTCATGGAAGAAGGAGACGCAGCTTAACAATGTTCACGTTTGTTGGAAAAAAAAATGTCGGCATCGCTTGGAAGACGGTGAATGTTTGACGCATGCTACGATAAAGGTGCACCATGTTTTTGCCTTGGAAGGGTGGTTGCTTGAAGAGCTTTACACCTCACCCGAAAGTGATCATTAAGGGAGGAAAGAAAAAGTGCTATAATATGATATATCCGATTGAACACCTCATGGCCGAAGCAAAAAAGGAACATGGCAACAAAATAATGACAATAATGACAATAATGACAGTCCGCGGATTATGGGTGAAGGAGCTCGATCATTCAGAGAGCATTTCTCTTTCAGCCAACAAGTAACAGCCGATTTTCCTAATAATTGAGAATTGCCTTTCCGATGAGAATGAAAATCGAAAATCTTGTTTTTTTGAAATGTAAGAGATGTACTTCCCTTAAAGTATTTGTTTTCTACTGTAAACTATTGTCAGTTGTGACACCCGTCGATGACAAAACAAATGAGAACGAAATCGGCATCGGCAGTCTCAAGATGTCGAGGATCCCAGAAAATCTGTATTTATATATGGGCGAGGGACCTCGCTCATAAATGTAAATTCCCTTAAATCCTTGATTTTTCGAGCCTGTCAAGGCGGATTTCATTTTTTTTTCGTGGATCGATACCTAAATTTTGGTCGTGAGCGAAATACAAAGTTAAACAATAACAGAGTACTAAAATCGATTTTCATTTTCATCGGAAAGGCAGGAAAATCGGCTGTTAACCCATTCATAACTGAAAAACTTATCCCACACTAATTCCAAGTAGTTTGTCCCCAAAAACGGGGGCCGGTTCTTAAGGGGTTAAGTGTTATCTCTATCGTAGCACGCAATGTTTTGTGATGGGACATTAACGACGTTATTTTCATTTTCTCGAGTGTGATGGACTCACTGGCTGTTTTGCTACTATGAAAAGAATACAACAACTACTACTATTGATAAATGCGGTTGGTTATGTTTTCGCTCGCGTGGCGTATGGTGTGATATGGTATCATCGTATGATGAACCCAATTGATATGCGATGGAGCGACGTACGTTTATCTAACGGAAATACGGGACGTCTCCTCTAACGCAGGACGGTACGGTTTTTCTATTATATCGGAGTACGGTGCGATTCCTCTGACAGAGCCCGGTACGGTTCCTCTGACGGAGTACGGTACGGCGCCTCTAACGGAGTACGGCACGGTTCCTCTAACGGCGTCCGGTACGGTTCTTCTAACGAAGTACGGGACGGTACCGCTGTAGGAGGAGCACGGTACGGTTCCTCTATCGGAGTACGGTACGGTTCCTCTGACGGAGTCCGGCACAGTGCCTCGAACGGAGTACGATACGGTTCCTCTGACAGTGCGATTCGGTTCCTCTGACGGAGTACGGCACGGCTCCTCTGACGGAGTACGGCACGGCTCCTCTGACGGAGTACAGTACGGCTCCTCTAACGGGGTACCGTACGGCCCCGCTGACGGAGCACGGTACGGATAATAGTCCCGAGGCGTTCACGAGGGTTGTGTAGAGCGTAGCAGTTAGTTGTGTCGTAGAAAACAATGCAGGAAGCAAGAAGAGTAAGTAGTCAACAACGAAAATGAAACCAGAATGCTTGGCTTTGTACAGCGCGTATTTCGTCCTACGCACACGGTTCCCTACAGCTGCGTTCTCAGCCCTATCTGTGGTGACCTTACTACTGGTAGTATGGTGTCGTCGTGCCAACTTTTTCGACGGTATCACTCGCTCTCGGCAACTGAAAGATTTTCGTTTGCTTTCGTACGATAATAATTTATCTGCAATAACAAACATTGCAAAAAAAAATTGGGAAGGCGAAAATAATATTGTTACCATGAAAAAAAAAATACATCAATTGAGCTGATGTATTTGAGGGCAAACAAATTTACCAGGCGAAGGTTTGTTTTATGGGAACCGTTACAGTCTGTAGGAGGCAAGCTGTCGCTTGCTCTCGTCAAACGCCGTTTAATGGGGATCTCGTTTTTTTTTTTTTTTTTTCACGTATACGCTTACTTCGTCCAGCTCTCATCGTAGCTGGTCCGAGTACGTAGCTACCAACAGTAGCGTGTTTCCGCCTTGGTACTTCCACGATATTCCGTCCTCCCTTTCGGGATGGTGCAATACGATTACCAGAAAATACCTACTCACTCAAGTGTCACCCAAACGGTAATGACCCCTCCCAGGTACCTGCTACCGAACATCCAGCAGACACTCAACGGAAAACCCTCCAGGTCAACGGCTGTCCAACAGACATCCGACGGAAACCCAACGGAAAACCCCTCCAGGTACAAGCTACTCCACAGCCACCCAACGGGAAAATCCTCCAGGGACGTGCTACGAAACGGACACCCAACGGACATCCAACGGACTCACGAAACCCTGCCATGTACACGCTAACCCGACAGACATCCAACGGACACCCAACGGAAAACCCTCTGAATCCCGTCCTGCACCGCTAGCTCTAAAAGGCTACGAGAAGCGATGCAAAGAGGAGACCGACACCGAGAGGAGGCCGAAGAAGGGCAGCCGAAGAAAACCATCCCCCCAACTTAGACCGACCAAACCCAGCTGCTGCACCCCCGCCACCCCCCCCGCCCCCTCCCCTAATCTCCCACCCAAAACCAGGCGTACAACTATTCCAACGACTGAGGCAACCCAATCCTGCAACCTTTTCCCGTCTGAAAAATTGTTTTTCGGGCGAAAGGGGCCAATATCAGCATATCAGAGAATCACAGGCAAGGGGGAAGGGAAAAAAAAAAAGAAGAGAATACTCATCGATGCCATTCGCCAGGAAGAAGCCAAAAAAAAAAAAGTCTCGATCGATCGCATTAGCCACCCACCCGCGCATCCATCCATCCATCCACCCACCCACCCACCCACCCACCCATCCACCTACCCATGCGCCCACCCAGATCTACCCCTCCAGGACGAAACAACGTTTTTTTTTCCCCGCACCAAGCTAGCCTCCCCAACAAAGAAGAGAACCAACCCCCTCTCTAGAAATTTCCTACCGGTAGATAAGCATCCTTTTCTACGGTATGACCACCCGCGTTTTCCGGGAAAATTCCTAGAAAAAAAAAATCCTCGAATCACCCGTGTCCCCCGAGAAATTTCCGACAAGACAATCCTTGTTTCTAGAACCGCCCGCGTCCCCGATAAATCTCCTACAAAAAAACAAAAAAAGCATCCTCCTAGAATCGTCTGCGTTCCCCGAGAATTCTCCTAGAAAATTCATCCTCCTAGAATCGCCCGCGTCCCCGTCCCCCGCCCCCCCCGCGCATGCCGCCCCTTCCCCTCCCTCCCCGCATCCCCCCCCGGCCGCCGCGCCCCCTGCCCCCGTCTTTGACCTTGCCAGGCTTTTGCTTGGGCGCGTCGTCGATGAGGAGCTGGTCGAGGTTGAGATTGTCCGGGAGAATGTAGCACCGGATGTTGTTGCCTCGGATGGAGAGGCTGTCGTAGGTCGTCGGGTTCTTGCCCTTGGGGGTTACCTGTGTACGGTGGGGTGGGGGAGGGGGTGGGGGTGAGGTGGGGTGGGGTTGGTTGGGGTAGGGTAGGGTTGGGTGGGGTAGAGTGGGGTGGAGTGAGCCGCAAAAAACATGCGAGTCAGAATCCAAGTGTTTGGTACCAAAAAAAAGGATGTGGTTCGAAAGAAGCTCAACCCTTCCAGAACTGCGAAACCTATCCCACACTTATTCCAAGTATTTTGTCTCCAAAAACGGGGGACCGGTTCTTAAGGGGTAAAGACGCGGGCAGGGGAGGGGAGAGGGTGGACCCCGGAACGCAAGCAATGCGCGCCTCTACTATTAATACTACAGTAGTAGATCTCGGGCAGATGGTGTGTTGCGCCGGCAAGAAGTAGCGATATACCCGTCGTATAAAATTATATATTGTACTGGCATAGTGCCCTCATTCGATGCCGAACCCGTGGATTCACTCCAGCAACGGCCGGTCCAGATTAGCTACTTTGTTTTTTTTTCCCCATCCAATATCTTATATTTACCCCTCGTTTATATTATATATCAATAGCCGTAAAGTCAGATCCGGGGTCACATAGCAGGCACTTCTCCCTCCTCCCCACTACGGTTCGTGTCTTGAATTTTTATCACGAGGAGACTTCAGCAGCCCCTTCTTCCCTCGTCGACTCCGTCGACTCGCCTCGAATTCTACTCCATATGTTCAAAGTATTTATAAAACTGTGTGCTGGGACCGTCCCCTGCAATGACTGTCTGTATCCATGGAAAAACTCCGGCAACGAGAACTCGACATTAACGCATGCATAGCCTTGTGCTCTCCGTTGATACATAGATACACCCCAGCAATGGCCACTATACATATATATGAACAGCATCAATAACCATCGTATTGATACCCTCAAGTCGATCGCCTCGATGGTTTATTAATAGTGGTACCCTCGAATGCTACTAGGAGTTGATTCTGGGGTTCGAGTCTCACGTGGGTGGAACTTTTGAGTTTATCTGCAAAAAACAGAAAACGGAATCAACTGCTGAGAGCGCCTGGCATAGTAGCGTGGGTAGTAGGCGCAATTAGATACGAGTCGACGAAGGAAGAAAAAGCTGAAGTCTTCTCGCGATAAAAATGCAAGGCACGAACCGTAGTGGGGGAGGAGGAAGGAGGGAGAAGAGCCTACTCTGTGACCCCGGATCTGAGTTACGACTAGGGGGGGAGAGAGAAAGGAAGGGCGAAAATCATAAGTGGGATGATGAAAAAAAAAAAGAAGAACAAAAAAAGAAAGACAGAACCCAGCAACGGCTGACAGAGGTATATAGATGTCATAGACCATGGTACCCTCCCCTCTCCCTTCCGGACTTTTGCACACAGACAAAATTTCCAATTCACGATCTAGATTTCTGGAGGCAAGTAGACTCGACCAGCACAACCTAAATCACGTGTGCCTGGTATGATCTGCATGGCACAGCTCTTTCGCCACGTATTTGCCTGGTGGGATCTGAATGATCTGTGTTGTAGGGCTCTGTCCGACGGGTATGGAGGCATTTTTACTACAACAGCGACCCGAACCAACGTGTGCGTTACATACTGATGTATATAGCAACACAACAGCTGCTGCACATCTCGAACAGATCATATACATCATTCCCAATTAATGATGTAGATCTTCCGAGGCAGGCCTATTAGCGACCTTGAATAATCTAGTTCATGCTTTCCGGTGGGACCCGTATAATCTGCATAATCTCGTATAAAGCTCATGTTTTCTGGGCTGGATCTGTCCTGCACAACCTCACAAGGGCGGGTGGGGAACTAGATTATCTACTGTAGATTAGACAGATCATGCTATATCTGCACATGATCTAGATTCCGAGGGGGCATGGAGTGAGTTGACACGACACACGACACCAAGTGGGACGTGGAAGTGTGGAGGACTTAAGCTTCAGTTTTACCCATCCGCCGGAGGATAAAAAAAAATGTAAATACGTATGTACTTCCTCTGTCTCATAAGTCATCTCGGATATGTTTGTACGGACCCTTAACCCTGTCCGATCTGTTTTTCGTTTTTTGTTGAATTTTTTTTTAGTTAAAAGCATAAAACAAAAAATCGCAGTCGGTGCTTGAACCATGCGGCCGACCGGCCGCAAAAAAAACAGTTGGCCGCAAAATGGCCGTATTTCGCCCCTTTTCCAAGTAAAACATACGAGACCCGGAAACACGAAAAAAATGCGAAAATTGGTGAAGAAATGCGAAAATCGCAAAACAACCATTGTTTTTGGATATCTCCCTCACGTTATGATAGCCTACACATGCCCCATCTCACACAAAAAAAATCATGTTATCTCAAGTTCTCGACGCAAAAACGTCAAAAATCGGCCAATATTGGTTCCTTAGGGATCAAACCAAAATGGGGTATCTTTTGACATAATTTTAGTATTGAAAACTAACTTTTTTTCCCATCAGCTTCGTCTGTGCTTTATCTTTCTAACGAACCCAATTATAAGGCCATCGTCAATACCTTTACACCCAAACGATCAAACGCCCATAACCCACCAGAGTTATGGGACAGAGGAAGATTATCTACATCATGACTTATCTGCAGATGGTCTATCTGTAGACGATCTGTCTGTAGATAATCTGTGCGAGGTGTTCAAGGTTGGCGCCGTCTGGACGGGAAGGGATACCACGAACACAAGTGATTAACGATTCACAGATTTAGTGGGGCAGTAATTACGACTGGGCCCAGTTTTCGATGACAATGAAATCTTCACATGTACAGAACATACAGAACATACAGATCATCTGCAGATAGATCTACGGATAGATCATCTGCAGATAGATCTAAGGATAGATCATCTGCAGATAGATCTACGGATAGATCATCTACAGATAAATCAGCTACATATATATATAAAACATACACAGATATATCATATACACGTAGATCATCTACAGATATGTCATCTACAGATAGATAATCTACAGATATACCATATACAGGTAGATATTTTCAGGGGAAATATATCCCTCCCGTGTGCCTGGTACGAGACCCGGTGGAGGCCGTATAACCCGCATGATATATTACGGGGATGGCATAGTAAATAGGACCAATGATACGGTACACACAAAAGCCTACATATTTACCTATTTTTACTGAAAAGAATTCGGTTCTATTTACTATGGTTCTCCGTAGTAGGACTTGTTTTCTGGGCTGGGTCTGTACTATATATGCAGATTCCGCTAAACATCTCGTAACGGCAAGTTAGGATTTAGATTGGCTACAGTAGATCGAGTGGAATGGTTGCAATATATATATATATATACGTGGCAAACAAACCTCAGCCCTAACTTAACCTTGAACCCCTCGAAGATCTCGCACTGAACCTGGCGTAACGAGGCGTATGAGTCATAATTGTTTTTTTGTGGCATGCCGCACGCACCGCCGTGCCCGTATTTGCGTGTCCATGATCTGAGGCTACTTGGATTTAGTGAGTGGTATCGCGTGTGTCAGCTATTTTCCCATCCCCAAAAACAAAACTAGCCCCCGTGTTCACGAAAAGGTACAGGCATGGACCGTGGTCACGAAAAGGTACATACATGGACCGTGGTCACGAAAATATACAGCCGTGGACCTGGGTCACGAAAAGGTACAGACGTGACCCTGGACACGTAAAGGCCCAGAAACAGACTGTGGTCACGAAAAGGTACAGAAACGCACCGTGGTCATGAAAAGGTACAGACATGTACTGAGGTCACGTAAAATTCCAGACATCAACCGTGGTCACAAAAAGGTACATGCATGGACCGTGTTCACGAAAAGGTACAGACATAGGCCTTGGTCACGAAAAGGTACAGACATGGATTTACACACATGCACAACAACAGGCCAAGCAGTACGATGTTGTCATGTAAATAGAGACGGAAGGACGGTAAACTGACCGGAAACGACATCAGGGCGACAGCTAGACAACCCCTTCGCCAGCCAACAAATACTGTACGCGTGTAGTTCCGCAGTTGAGGACACCCCCGTAGGTCATGAAAGTGCGGGCCAAACAAGGAATTGCTTGTAACGTGGCATGGTCCCACACATCAGACAGATCACCGACAGATCACTGACAGATCACTGACCCATCACTGATAGATCACTGACAGATCACTGACAGATCACTGACAGATCACTTACAGACCACTGACAGATCACTGACAGGTCACTGACAGGTCACTGACAGGTCACTGACAGTGGTCCCACACATGAGACAGACCACTGACAGATCACTGACAGATCACTGACATTTCATTGACAGATCACCGATAGATCGCTGACAGATCACTGACAGATTACTAACAGATCATCACTAACAGATCACTGGCATATCACCGACAGATCACTGACAGATCACTGACAGATCACTGACAGATCACTGACAGATCACGGACAGATCGTCGATTTCGACGACATGATCTAGATACTTCAGGGCAGACAGACTCCTACAGCAGTACGTAGCTCCAGTTGCCGGGTGGGAGCGTGGGAGCCTAAACAAATCTGCATGGTCCAGGTCGCGTTTCCTGGGCTGGGCATATACTGAACAGATCCTGCACAACGCATCACCACGGCAAATTTGAGCTAGATGATCTGCAGTAAGATCATGATTTGTCTAATCTGTCTGGCCTGTGCGGCGTGGGCATGGTTCCCAAGAGGCCTCAAAGAGCGGCCGGCGGCAAAGGCGGGGATAGGATAGGGACAACGGGGACACAAAAATGGACCAATTATCCCTACAACTCTGATATCACAACCCTTAACCCCCCATTATCACTGCAAAAAAGAGTTGACTCTAATTTCAAGTAGTTCCTCCCACAATACGTCGGTGCAAACCGTTCCGGGGGGGCTAATGTAGTAAACAGTGATCAGAACCCGCAATGGGTCCAACAACTACGTATCTCCCAATGATTACACGCCAATAGGGCCTACGGCACACACTAACATCTAGATATTCCCTATTTTTACCGACAATATTTGGTCCTATTGAATATGTACCCCCCGTAAAAGTCGTCATAGTACTATTAATCTATTCATATTATACAGTACTAATAATACTGTTCACAGTTCCAGTCTTCGGGACCAAGAAAATGGTTCACCAGTCCCAGTGATCCTGTTGGTTGTGCTCAGGAACACAAAAAATAGATCCCTCGTATACTAGGAGTTCCACATACTTCATACGGATTATTGTAGTGGGATATGGGACATCGGGATATTATATGAGCCGCTCGATGTCACTCGATGCTTGGGCCGAGTCAGCTCGACAGCTTGGGAATAATGCATGAGAGAGTTTCTGTGTTACTGCTGCCCATTGAGCCGCCACGACGCCATCCTGTGCCGAATGGGTGTACACCCTTTAGATATCAACCAACATGTCCTTAGGGAGATCAATCAACAGTACCAAGGGATACACAAGGGTAAGGGCACAATGAGCTGGAATGACAGCCCACACCTGCCCCAAGAGTACTCGGAACTGAAACGATTGGGTCGTCGCTTGCGCCAAGGGTATGTAGTACTCGGACCGGAAACGAGTGGCTCCTCGCTTTGTCGCAAGGGTATGTATGTACTCGGAGCTGAAAGGGCTTAGTTTTCACTTGTGTCAAGGGTACGAGGAGCTGAAGTGGCTGCTGGGGCTGGGAGGACTGGTACTCTTGACGACTTTTGGACAACTTGAAAATACTTGTACGACAACAACAACAGCAGCAGTACCAGACGCCATCGGCAGCTGCCCTGACCCTACTCGTATGCATACCGCACACATACCGAATGGCACAGCTGTGGTAACGATAGCCCTCTCCAGAGCTCGGGGCGTCCCTTGTAAACTGTTACAGAACCCACTGCTATGATACTGCTGTACGTACTCGTGTAGTGTAGGGGGCCGTTTTAGCAGTGGTAAAATAAATGCCTGCAGCCAAGATTGGGGGAACACACCTGCTTTCAAATAAAGCTGGACCGTTCTGAGGCTGCTACGACTGCTAACGCGGCATACCGACGTACATGGCAAGCTGTCGCCCATCCTCAAGAAACTCCTGTAAGCACTACTGCTGTCCTAGGGTTCTATGCTGCTTCATGAAATTGCTAGAAAAACGCCAGCTGGGAGTTCCAGAATGCATCAAAACTAACTTGACAATAAAAATGTGCGTGTACCTGCATGTATGTATGGTAACTGTTTTCGTTGTCGTAACCACCTATTAATATCAGATGCACCAGTTCTAATCACCGGCCCAAGGCTTTTAGTTATACATCGTGGTCCGATTTACACGGTGGCTTTGCGTTATACCTGGTACTGTCTAGGACGATACAGGGTCGGCAACAATCGCAATCTATTACAAAAAAATATGTAGCGTGGCACAGCACCAGCGTGCGTAATACTCTGGCAGTACACTTCGTGCTGCTGCTGCTGCTGCTGTTGTGCAGAACTATCAAACTGAACACAGGGGGCCAATGAAAGGTCAAGCCTGTGGCGCAATCATGGGCAGGTAAGTTTGTCGTGCTATCAAGCTGTTCTTGTGGTGCTATCAAGCTGATTTTGCGGTCCTATCCAGGCACCTGGTGCTACCACACTACTGTAACGTTGTGGTAGCACATATCAAGGCAAGGTTGTGATGCTATCAAGCTAGGTTTATTGATTGCTATCAAGCTAGGTTTATTGGTTGCTATCAAGCTATCAATAGGTGTGACGGTGTGATAATACCTAAACGTAAATTTGTGGTGGTATAATATGAAGGCAAGTGTGAGGCTGGTATATATCAACATGAGTTCGTGGTGCTATCAAGGTAACTGGCTGTGTTCTATCAAGCTATCGCATCACACATGTTGATGAGACAACACCCACCCTATACTGTAATCAAGTGATTTGATATCACACCCCCAGGGACGAACTTCAGAGGCGATTTTCTTCCCAAAACATGCCTCAGAGGGGCCATGGCTTAGAGGGGCACACACAACAAAAATGCCGACTTTGGAAATCTTTCCTCGGCGTGTGCACCCCTCCCCGTTGTCGAGAAAAAACAGCTTCAAAAATAGCACATTGGTCCTATTAATAGAGGGGGTGTGCCATGTTGTCACCCGGTGTGCTAAGGTAAAAAAATAGCACATTCGTCCTATTAATAGAGGGGGTGTGATGTGTTATCACCCGGTGTGCTAAGGTAATGTCGTGCTGTAAGCATCAAGCTCAAGTTATTGTGCTACATATATACTTCTTGTCATATACGTGAAGTACTGTGATACCTTGGCATTACCCAAGCTAAAGATGTGGCATTATCAAGGTACTGTTGATGGTGGATTGAAGGTGATTTTGTGGTGCTGTCAAGGCCCGTGTATGCCATGATACCATGTGACATATCGTACTCAAGTTAGGTTGTGGTGCTCGGAATAGCTTCATAGCAGTAAGCTTGTGATGCTCGTAGTATTATGATATACCAAGGTCAAGTGTGTTGGTGTTGTCGAGACAAGTTTGTGATGCTGTCGTATCAAAGTAATGCCAAGTATGTTGGTCTTGTCGTATCAAAGGTACCTTTGTGCAGTATGTACGTAAAGCGTCGAGTCTTGGCAGCAGTACAGCAGTACCATACCTGCAGCACCATAGAGTAAGTAGTGTAGGGTGCCTACAGCAGCACAAGTATTGTATATATGGAATAAGAGAAAGCAACATTCTCTGAAAAGCTGAAAACTCCTAAGCTAGGCTAAGCTAGGCTACAGAGTAAGCTAAGCTAAGCAAGCTAAGCTAACCCAAACCAAGTAAGCTAAAACAAGTAAGCTAAAAAAAGTAATCTAAGCTAAGCTAAGCTAAGCTAAGCTAAGCTAAGCTACTCGTAAGCTGAGCTAAGCTAATATATGCTATGCTATGCTATGCTATGCTATGCTATGCTATGCTATGCTATGCTATGCTATGCTATGCTATGCTATGCTATGCTATGCTATGCTATGCTAGGCTATGTTATGCTATGCTAGGCTGCTATGCTAGGCTATGCTAGGCTGGGCTAGGCTAGGCTAGGCTAGGCTGGGCTAGGCTAGGCTAGGCTAGGCCAGGCTAGCCTAGCCTAGGCCAGGCTAGCCTAGGCTAGACTATGCTTTGCTGCGATTTGCTTTGCTTCGCTGTGTTTGTGTTTTGCGACGTTGTGATTTCCTGTGCTATGCTTTGCTATGCCTTGCTGTGCTTTGCGTTTGCGTTTACTTTGGTATGCATTGCTGCATATGCTTGCTATGCTTTGCATATCATTTGCCACGTACCGGGTACCTGGTAAGATTCATGAAGTGTAACGATTTGCTATGTTTCGCTATGCTTTGCTCTGCTCACGGGCTGCTATGCTTTGCTACGAGTTGCTGTATTTACGTTGGTATGCTTTGCTTTGCTCCTGCTCTGTTCTGATGTACTTTGCTTTGGTTGGGATTGCTTTGTTCTGCTCGGCTTTGCTCTCCTCTGCTTTGCTTCTGTTTTCTCTACGATACTTTATTTCATTGCGATGCTTTGCGATGCTTTGCGATGCTTTGCCTTGTCTGTCCTGCTCTGCTCTGTTCTGCTCTGCTCCTTTCTGCTCCTCTCGGCCCTGCCCCACTACTGTATCTTGCCTTGCCTTGCTATACGTTGCTCTTAGCCTTGCTTTTGCTTCGATTTTCGTTGTTTTGTTTTGATTTGCCGTGCCTTTGGTTTTGATACACGTAGCCTTGCCTACTGCTGTAGTTTTGCTTTGCTATTCTCAAGGCTCCGCCCATAAAACCAAAGAAAGACACGGGGGCGGGACGGGGGGAAGCGACTTGCCTGACTGAGCGTCTGAACAGCAGTATCCGAAAGGAGCACACCGACCAACTAGAAACAAACCACAACCGGCCTGGCCTGCACCGACAGCGGCACAAGCAGGCAGCAACACGAGTCGCGGACAACTCTCTTCAAATCTACTGCTCTCTCTCGCTCCGTCTCGGGCACGATCTTCCCTCTGTTCTCTCACCTTAACGTTCTTGAGGTGAGTGTTCATGCTCACGTCCACTGAAGACACCGTCCCGTGAACAGTCGTCCCGTTCTTCAGCTCGACCGTGACAGTCTCATTGTTCATCTTCATCAAGAACCGCACGAGCTTCATGGTCGCCGCCGCCTCCTGCTCCTCCCGCTGCTCCTCCTGCTCCTCCTCGAAGCTCTCCCGCGTGCAGCGGCTGCGTCACGATCCCGACCCCGTGCCCCCCCTCCCTGTGCGGGCTCGCGATCCTAGCTCCCTATCCAAGCTTCTCCCTCCCTCTCTCTCCGACAGCCCTTGAAATTTAGTTGGTACTAGGTGGATTTGGCGCCTTGCAATTTACTCCGTCGGTGAGAGAAGGCTGTAAAGCCAAACACGGTCCGAGTTTGCAGCGAGAAAATTAAGGCAACGTGGGAGGCAGCCCTTGCAGAGAGTATGCGGTGGTGTGAGGTCTCTGCTTGGGTAGCCTAACGCGTTTGCCTCGAGTTGCGCTGCTTTTCGTTGAAATATCCACACCTATATTCCCCCGCTTTTCCGTTGGAGGCATGCACTCCAAGTAATAGCAACTCCAGACAATTTGAATTTCAATCCCGCATCCTCTCGCATGTTTGCTCGTGTTTTGGAAGCATCACTACTGCTGTTGCTGCAATTTCTAACTCAAAACTGGCGGGGGATGAGGAGGGCGACAGCATACTCCAACGATGGGTGTAGGGGCAGGTACGACAACATCCTTTTCGCCGCTGAACGCTGCCAAGCTGATGGGCGCGGTGAGGAACCGTCCTCGGAACGGAGATGGATGCTGGAGCTTGGTGCGATGAGCGTGCTCGAGGCCGAGCTAGAGACCTTTCGCCTCGACAGAGCGTCTGCTGAGCGAGTGTCTAGAGAGAACGATGGTGGAGACCAGGGCAATGGGAGTGAGCAGGAGCAGGTTGCGTACCGCTCGTGCCTGGAGATGATGCTGGACGACCACTACGACGCCCTGTGTGAGTTCAGCCCGCTGACGATTCCGTCCGGAGTCCAGATACAGCAACATAGCACACATCACAAGGCAACACGCAACACACAACACGCAGAAGCAACAATGATATGATACGGCAGTACTAGCTGTACCGTACCCAGCGTAGGAGCCTTCGTAGATGACCCATCTTGCCACTACGCACACCATGCTCACCGTGGGCGCGCACATAGTACAGCAGCAGTGATAGCCGCGTCTCCTATGCGGTCATGACAGGCGTGTGGAATGTACCAGTACGTACCAGGTATGCGTGTACACGTCTGCACGCGAGGGTATTGGGTGGTATGATGGTAAGATACTACCCACGGGTGCAAGTAGCTAGGTGCAAGCATGCTGATGATCATACTCGTAATGCTTGCCTGCGCTCTGTGCGCAAAGACTGGCGTGTATGCGTGCACCGGAATATTTAACTTGCTGTCCCCCACGGGGATGCCTGTTGCTGCGTTGCTGCTGCTGTTGTCGCTGTTGCTGCTGCTGCTGCTGTTTTTGCTGCTGCATCAAGCATTTACGTACGTACGATGCAACAACAGCTGTGTACGTACGTACAGAGTACCGGTGTTTACGTACCAGGTATTACGTATTACCTTACGACTCTGTGCAGTACACCGATAACACTTGTACTGTAAGCATGTAAGATGTAAGCGTGTATTGCAGTTTAGGTTCGTTGAGGGTCACCTCTTCAACAGCAACCGCAGCGAAAGCAACGCAAAGCGAAGCAAAGCAAAGTACAGCAAAACTTACGTAGCATAGCAAGGCGAAGCACAACAAATATACCAACGACGTAGCAGCATAGCATAGCATAGCGCAACACAGCGCAGCCCAGCACAGCATAGCGTAGTGAAGCACAGCATAACATAGCATAGTACACCACGACCACACCACAGCATAGGGCAGCAAAGCGGGGGCGTCGAATACTCAACCCTAACCCTCCAACCCTCGCCCGTATCCCGTGCTTCCCGCGGCAGGCGACCTCGACGACGTCTCTCTTCACGCCGAACCCCCCCGAGATCACCCTCCGCGCAACAACAAGCCGCTGATCACAACGCTAATCACGCCGCCCAACAAAGGTACCGACGAAAACCCCGCCAAGAGTACCTACGAAAACATCGCCAGAGGTACCGGCGAAGACACCGTCGGAGGTAGAGGCAGGGCTCTATGCCCTGTCGATCTCCCAACCCTTCTGGCCAGGCTGCCGGCGCTATCGAGGGACAACCATAGTACATCTGACCCGAATGGGTCTACGTCAAGTACTTGTACTTCCGCCCGGCGTGGGCTGTTGGTGGCCCCAAGAGCGGAGCGGACAACAGCCGAGACTGCTGCCGAGGGGGGCGGTGGTCGCAGCGGGCCATCTGGGCCAAATCACACGCCCCCCGTCACCGCCACTACCAACAACAGCAGCAACAACGACAACCACAACAACAGCAACAACAGCAACAGCAACAACACCAACGTCACCACCAGTAGCTCAAGCACCAGTGCTAATGGGAGTTTGAGCAACAACAACGGAGGTCGCAATACGGTAAGCTTGAGCGATAAGGGTGTAAGCCAAGTATCTGACTTAGTCGTTATCGACTAAAAAACACACACACACGACGAGCAACAAACACGTTCAGTCAGATATATAGGAGCAGAACTCCGCAAATATCCGCACGCAAATACTTGTGACTGTAGCATCTAGCCAATTGCTGTACCGGGTAGTAACTAGTCGGGGCCAACCAGCAACTAGTCGACGCCAACTAGGTTTTAATAGTCGGTGCCAACTACGTAGTGACTATTATTAATAGGAGTAGGCGCCAACTAATAACTTGTCAGCGCCAACTAGCACATGTTAATAGTCGGCACCAACTACCAACTAGTAACTAGTCGGTGGCAGCCAACTCAAAGCCCTCGTATTGAGGCAGCTGCTGCCGGCATCATATGGTGGTGGTCCCCTGAAGGGAGCCAGCGGCGGGGATTTCTGTGCGGTAGGTGAACAATGCCTGCCCTCTCATATGGTATTTAAGAAACCGAGATACTGGCCCAAGCTACGTAGGCTAGAGCTTTTGTTGAAGAAATGGGGCCTTCCACAAATAACCCAAAAATATAAATACATAGGTACCAGCACAAGGCACACACAGAATCGAGTCAGCGGCCGCGCTGTTACTGCGGTCTGACCCGAAAACATGCGGCTGGATTTTGGATGAGGCGAGAGATTGGGGCGATGAACCTGAACCCCCCTGTACCTGCATCGCTACGGTATCGCTGCTGCTGCTGCTGCTGCTGCTGCTTGTCCAACAAAATCCGCAGGTTGTCCGTCTTGACCTGGACCAGAGACAGCATCAGGGACAACATCGGGAACGACAGCAGCACAACGGCGGCAACAAGGCGGAGATAGCTTCGGCCCGAGCGAGGAACGAACCGAACACGAAAATTGGTCCAATCAATCCATACCTGCCCGTACCAACCACCTTGAGGCATGTCCGCGACGAGGGGGGGGGGGCGGGATCAGATGGGCGGTTTCCCCCCCAAGGTATGGACAAGGCTGGGGATGGCGGCATGTCGGGGAGGGTCGCCAGCGCTGGGCGTGGGAGTGGCATCAATGGCAGCGCCAGCAGCAGTGGCAGCAGGAACAACTCGACCAGGCGAGTGTTGGGGTGGTGGTGATGGTTGGTGGTGGTGTTGGTAGTGTTGGTGTTGGTGGTATAGGTGTTGGTGGTGCTGTTGGCGATGGTGGTGTAGTGGTGGTGGTGTTGATGTTTCTGCTACCATTGCTATTGTTGTTTTGTTCGTGGCGTTGTTGCCACCTTGGTTGCTGCTGCTGCTGCTGCTGTTGTTGTCTCATCTCGTGTAAGTTCATTTTCCTTCCCTCTTCTCATGTTTTTTGTTTCCATCCGACTCGAGTGTATAATTTAGCTGTGTCCCGTCTGCGTGCCTGTTTTTTATTTTCTGCATTACCCGCCGCTGATCTCCAATCAACGTGTATGCGCGCCTCCACGCATTATCGGAACTCCCGGCAGACACTGCGCACGGAACCGTGACATAATAACGGACATGCCCTTCCCGGACGCGCACCCGCACTCGAGAATGAGTGCACCACCCTCCCGCGCCCCCACCCCTGTCCCCCCCCACCCATACCCCCTTCCCCCTACCACATCCACCCGATCCACCACTTCGCCCCATTCTCACCGAACCCCGCCGCGCCTATCCTTACCCCACTAGAAGACCGTATATTAAATAGTTGGAATTGTGTGTTCGAATACGGTGGAAGCATAGCCAGCCCAAGGCATGTAGAGAACGTGACTACGAGTACCCGCCCCCCGCCCCCCGCTCTTCCACCCCCCGCCCCCCCCCCCCTCGGTCTCGGAAAGGATGCGTGGTCAAATGGTAAATGGACTAAAAGGCAAGCAACAAAATGGAGTAACGCCCCCCCCCCCCCCCTCATCTCGGTTGTCGAAACCACGTCTCCGCCCGGCATACCCTGATGCGAGGGTCTATGGTCATATGACTACGGCCGTGCAGGACATGAGTACACCCCCCCCCCCTCGCTCTTCAACCCGCTACCTCAGAAACGAATTCGTCAATGATCTATCGGGCCCAGCGGCGCAGCAGACGCCGCGGTACGGCAACGAACACGCCGCCAGAGGAGTTCCGGGGAGGAGAGGGCCGTCACCACCACCACCACCACCACCAGTAGCAGCGGCAGTACAACGTGGAGGCGTGTTTGACGAGGGGGCTGGGAAAGGCGCCTTCAAGACCGCCCGAGAGATGCGCGCGGCGGTGAGATACTGGACAAGATATCGCTGTTCGTTATAGGAACTTGCGAAGCAGCACATTTTTTTGTACCTGTCGAAAATTTGTGTACGTTGGTGGGTAATTCGAAAGAAGGGTATACAGAGTAGTGGTCCCTCTATACGTAGTGCCGGTATGCGCCAGCCAGCAATACCAACACTATAGCGGCAACCCGAACCGGCACTGTTTACTCCGCACACTACCACAATAGTGAATTTCGTATTTGCCAAGCGATCCCACAGGCACTACAGCGGACAACCGGCACTATAAAGGGACCACTAATATTGCACATCCATCTCGGCTTCAGGCAACTCGGAAGGGGTGCAGTAGCACTTTGTTTTTCCCGCCGTCAGAATTACAATAGTATCCTGGAAATTGCCATTCGCTCGTGTTTGTTGTATGCTGTGGTGTCTTTTTCGGCACACGGTTGATCATTTGTTCCCGTTCGGGACGGGCGGGATAACCTCCGGTGCACTTTTTGCATTTTCCCCCCGTGTTTTGAATCTTAAACGAAAATTGGCCCGGCCCGGCTGCCCCTGTGTCTTGTGTCTTGTGTCCTGGTCGTATCTTGTAAACTTGTGCCTTGCAAGATACGTATCAAGCACCAGGTACCAGCATGTTGTACCACGTATATTGTGCCTTGTGTTTTTGAGTGTTGTATGTTGTATGTACGAGGCATCTTATGTCTTGTACTATTTATAGTATTAACCAAGTGTTTTGCATACTGTGCTATTTTGTCCTGTGTTTTGTTATTCTACTATGCCAGGTATTGTACATTGTACCATGGCATATTTTACTGGTTGTCTTTTTTGTATATTGTTATCTTGTACCGTACGCTGTATTGTACCCGCTACTGTATGTGCCCCACCTATACCAGAGATATTGTACGTACCGATATATGTTCATACCATCCTGCATCTTAGACCTTATGCTTCGAAGTCTGTTTATGTCTTGCGGTGGACCTGAACTAACTGATCTCTGTTCGGCAGGATTTGCCGCCGGGCAGCAACCGCGGCAACCGCAACCCTCCGGCGAGAGGAGGAGGGCGGAGCTGGGACGACCGAGATAGCGGAGGCGGGAACGGAAACGATCATCACCCGCAGCACCAGCAGCAGCAGCAGCAACAACAGCAGGGGCGGTCGGGATGGGGCGGCGGCGGCGGCGGCTACGGCAACAACGGTCAAGATCGTGGACACGCCAACACTAACGGTCAAAATCGTGGACACCCCGCCAACGGTCAATATCGTGGATACGCCAGCAATAACGGTCAAGATCGCGGATACGCCAGCAATAACGGTCAAGATCGCGGATACGCCAGCAATAACGGTCAAGATCGGCGGGAGTACGCTCAGCCAAATTCAAACGGTCTAAGATTGGGGTAGCGCAGGATACGCCAGCAATAACGGTCAAGATCGCGGATACGCCAACAACAACGGCCAAGATCGCGGATACGCCAACAATAACGGTTTCAAGAGCAACCCGAACGAGGAGCTCGACGAGGCGTTCGCGATGCAGGGACAGGGGACACACATCCCCCCCCGACTTCCCAACGGCTCGGGCCTCGTCCGAAAACGGAAATTTGTTCCTCCGGGCCGCTTGGATGGAAACCCTTCAGGCGGGGCAGGGGGGGGCAAATTTCCCGGATCAGCCGCCTTGGGAGCAAGAGGGGGCGGGGGGGGTGGGGGTAACAAGGGTCAAGGGGGGGGTCCTAAAGGAGGAGGAGGAGGAGGAGGGGGGGGAGGGTGGTATATTTGAGGACTACAGTTGAGTAGACAAGGGTAAATTCAGGTGAGCTGGATGGTAGTAGTGCTGTAGTTCGAGATCAGTAGATCTCCAGCCTCGTAAAGCATGTTGCAATGAGGAGATCCCACGAGTCGCAGTTACGACCAGTGGACGACGTGACGTTCGACTGACTATATGAGACTTCGCTGGAGCTCGCTGATAGCTGTGTCGCTCGTATAGGCGCTCGATAGAGCGATGTGTAACGGTATGCTGGTCGTGCTCCGCAGAGGCCGCGGCCGGCATGGTGGTGCACCGGCAGGCTTCGGTCGCTCTCCCGAAGGGTGAGCGATAGCTGTGATTAATCCTCTCCATCGGACAAGTTTGTAAGGCTCGATGTAATGTTGGTATAGGCTTTTATGGGATAAGGGTGTCTCCGAAGGTATTAGAACGATATTAACGAGTATGAAATAAATTCAATTTGGAAAAAATAAAATTCAAATTACGCTTTTCATTGGTCAACACACGCACCAGCATCAAAGATTAGGATCTTGGGGTCTAATCAATTTGAATTGGACGAAAAAAACAAGAAGGTCCCAGGACCTTCTTTTCCAAAGAATTCAAATCAAATTGAGGAGTTGGCCCGACTTGGACCGGCATGTCCACGGTGGGCAAACGCCCCCGGTACAATCTGGTCATTTCTTGGTGGCATCGATGACCACGACCGAGGCGACAACACGTGAACCACAACCCGAGGCCACCGGGACAACAGCCGCGCCCACGCCTATAGACCATAGCACAGCGTACCCCGGCGGTGGCGCCTCAAAACCAATCATGGTGGTCGCAATCCCAACTTTTCAACCAGCTCGATGCTCCAACCCGATCAAAAACCGAGCGATCGACCCAAAAACAGCATGATACGCTCAAGACTTCGATAACACCATCGCCGCCCCTGTCTCGCCCGTGGCGTTCCAGGGATCCCTACGCCCACCCAGGAGACCCTGAGAGCGTGAGCTTTCTAGCTTGGGCGGTCAAAAGCAAAAGTATGCTAGCGGCGGCGCGCACGCGTCGACGCATGCTTTCCCTCTCGTCTCCTCTCGTCGATTTTTTTCACCTTGGCGCTGTGACGCATGCTGCGTTTTTTCGATTTCATAAATATTTGAACGAGCAATTCACTATTCCCCATAGGACGCAAACCAGTTTTTTTTTGCGAAATCACATTCAAATAGGATTTTATTTTCCAAATTGAATTTTTGCTGTCTTCGTTAAGATGGGCCCTTATGGTTCACCATGTGCCTGATTGGCTTAGGGTTAGGGTCGGGGTTACAAGGTCACCATCAATCTTGTAGGTGCCGAATGACTGGTAAGCTCCCCCCAAGAGCCAGGCCGGGGGCGTTGTTGTTGTTGTTGTTGTTGTTGTTGTTGTTGTTGTTGTTGTTGTTGTTGTTGTTGTTGTTGTTGTTGTTGTTGTGGTTGTGGTTGTTGTTGTTGTTGTTGTTGTTGTTGTTGTGTGTGTGTTGTGTGTTGTTGTTGTTGTTGTTGTTGTTGTTGTTGTTGTTGTTGTTGTTGTTGTTGTTGTTGTTGTTGTTGTTGTTGTTGTTGTTGTTGTTGTTGTTGTTGTTGTTGTTGTTGTTGTTGCTGTTGCTGTTGTCGTCTCGAGCCGAACCGAGTCGAACCCAACCCAACCCAACCCAACCCAGCCCAACCCAACCCAACCCAACTCGACCCAACCGCTTGTCGTTGGTTGAGCAGGCAAGACTCTGATCGGGAAAGCGATAGCGCACCAGTCGGGGGCGACGTTCTTCTCCATCTCGGCGTCGTCCTTGTGCAGCAAGTGGATCGGAGAGGGGGAGAAGATGGTCCGAACGCTATTCGCCGTCGCAGGATACCACCAGGTCAGCAACAAGCAAGCCGTTGCGATCCTATCTACAGCAGTATCATTATAGATCCTAAAATGTACTGAAGTTACTGTATCCTAAAATATCCTACTTAGAAAGTCCTACGATCAAGTCCTCTGAAATATCCTACGTAACATAATCGAACATATCGTAAGAATCATAGGATGTCATCGGACACATATCATTCAATACCATGATATATCATTACATATCATTAAATATCATAAATATCATTAAAATCAATAAATATGTTATTCAATATCCTAAATGTCATAAAATGTCGTAAAACGTCATAAATATAATAAAACATCGTAAAACATCAGAACATATCATACAACATCATAAAGTATCCTAATGCATAGACCCCTACAAGATCCTACAAGATCCTACGATATCCTACAAGATCATATGTACAAGATCCTACAAGGTATTTTATAGGGCAGCGGCCAAAAACAGGTATACCTGGTCCGTTTGCGGCCAAAAACAGGTACATACTTAAAATCAAGTCAAAAACGCACTCCACGTGCCCTGCCATTGGTCCAAAACTCGTTGTACCGGTTTTTGCCTCTTCAAAACCCAGGTATACCTGATTTTGTCTACTCTGCTTGACTTTCACCTTTTTTTTGTCGTTTTTAAGCCAATCAGAGGCCCTTCATAGTTCCACCCTATGCTCCCTACTATACAAATGCCGACGTACTCGGAGACCCCCTCCTCCCTTCGCACCCCGCATCACACGCCACTCGAGCGACACACATATCTGCCTGCACACCTCCGCCGAAATTATACGAGATAGAAGGCTCCCCTTCGGGATTGTGGTCAACTTGGAATACCAGGGGTGTCGCAAGCTGAGAAGGGAGAATACAGCAGCAGGCGTTCGTTACTCGTACTGTTAATATCAGCTACTCGTATACGTAGCCACCGGGCGAGCACGAAGAACATGAAAAAACTCTACTTTGCGTTGCAAGGAACGGCAGGTTCGTGGGGTGCGTTTTAAACTTGATTTTAGTATGTACCTGTTTTTGGCCCCGAACGGACCAGGTGTACTTGTTTTTGGCCGCTGCCCTTTTTTATATTCTACAAGATCCTACAAGATCATACAAGACTAGGGATGTACATCAACTCATAATCACGTGTTGATTATTATTATGTTTGGTGATTAATTTTAATCACGTGATGTGATTAATTCTTGTTGATTGTTGATTATAAATCAAATAGTCATGATTAATTGATTATTGCACATAATCATGACCAGTTGATTATTTTTGGATAGAAAAGGGGCGTTTTGTGATGTAACGGTAAAAAAATGTGCCTCCGGCGCACAATGCTACAAATTAACTAATCAATGATTATGTTTATGATTATGATTAGTTGATTATATAAGTTAATCATGATTAGTTGATTACTTTTGAATAAAATGGAGGCGTTTTGTGATGTAACCGTGAAAACCATCCATAATCAACCGATAAACATGATTATTAATCACATCATCATGTAGTTGATTGTGTTGATATGAATCAACTAATCATGATTAAATCAACACGATTTTGACAAATTAATCAACAATCAAATCAACCCCGAAAAAGAGTTGATGTACATCCCTATACAAGACCCTACAAGAGCATACAAGATGCTACAAGAGCATACAAGGTATGACCCGAGTAAGCACCTTCAGGACTACCGGTACACTCCCTCCCATTTGGAGTACAAATGACTTGGAATTAGGGTAGTTCTATAAAGTGGTTAAATAACCTAAAAATTGCTCAAACATATATTTATACTTTAAAAGATCCTGAAACAACATACAATATCATAAAACATCCTTCAAGATACTACAAGATGCTACCTGATTTAATATACTATAATAGGCTGAAACCATGTAAAGATCGTAAAATACCTACTACTGTAGTCCTAGGAAAGTCTTACCAGGTACGTAACATTCAGCAGTAGTATTCCTCCAGTACGTAACATTTACTAGTGTTGAACAAGGTATCAAAAACACCCTTTGAGATCCGCATCATGTCTACAGCCCGAACGCTCTGAAGATATTAAGACCTATTTAAGACTACACCTGTGGCTCGGCATAATTTCGCGACTAATCACTACCCCGTAGGTTCCGTTGGTCAACTAATTGGTGGCCATCCGACCCGACTCGACTCGACCCGACCCGACCCGACCCGACCCGATCCGTGAGAATTAAAAAAACTCCCGACCCGACCCGACCTGACCCAACCCGTGATGTTTTTAAACGTTCCTGACCCGACCCGCGAGTCGGCTCATGACCGTGAAGAGCCCTGGAAAAAGCAAGTATGCTGTCACGCTGTCACTCGCTGTCCCGTCTAACGTCTTAACCTTCGCTTTCTGCTGTTATGTAACTTGTTTTTTGTGGCTCTAGCCGGCTGTGATTTTTATTGACGAAGTGGACTCGATGCTCAGCATGCGAAGCGCGGATGAGAACGAAGCCAGCCGACGCCTCAAGACGGAGTTCCTCATACAGCTGGATGGCGCGGGGACAAAGTGAGAGCCGGCAATAATCACGCAATGAAGCGAAAACCACGCGAGAAAGCGATATAACCACTCAAGCAAGCGATAACCGCACGAGAAAACGATCACCACGCAAGAAATGCATGAAATGAGTATACCACCCCCCCCTCCTTTATATCTGCCTGCTCGGTGAAAACCCGGCATGCTCCATCCCAGCATTGTAGGGATGCGAGAGTCTATGGTCACACGACTACGGCCATTCCTGAATATCGAGTACCCCCCCCCCCCCTCCGTTATCATTGCCGCTACAGGGCGAGCGACAGGGTGTTGGTTGTGGGCGCTACAAACAGGCCTCAAGAGCTAGACGAAGCGGCCAGGAGAAGGTTAGTCTTACCCACCACGCCCCGCAGCGCACTTGTTCTCCAACTTTATTTCTGTAGAACTACCCACACCTTGTACAGCGGAAGGTTTCGTGAAACGTTTGCGCGTGTCACTGCCTCGCACGCCTTGTGTGCCGTGGCGTGGTTTTTCCGTGTCCATGCATTTGGGCCGTGATATCTTGGCAGGGGTGTTTTTTTTGTTTTTGTTTGCCCCTTGACTCCTGTTTTGCTCGTGGCGTTTTTTGTTGTGGCCACATTTTGCCGTGTCCCCTCTTTAGTTTGTTTTCGGTGACATCATTTTTGTGGCGACAGATTCGCCGTCACGTTTTGCGGTGACACGTTCCTTGACTTACCCGACCCGACCCGACCCAACCCAACCCAAACCAACCCAACCCGATCTGACCCGCGAGCGTTTGTCCGGACCCGTGAGCAGCCCTGATTTATTTTCCATGACGATGTTGGTTGGAGCAAGGTTCGTGAAACATCTGTATACATGATACGTATGTACTTATACCACTGCCGGACGAATCATGGCCTAATTTTGTTAGTCGTGGCATTTTTTTCCGGTTGGCTTTTGTTTTGCCGTGATATGTGTATATACATTATTTCGGTGGGAATGTCTGTACGTGCCACTGCTGGACAAAGTTATGGGCTGCTTTTTATCGTGGCATTTTCCCACTGAAAATGATTTCGTTTGTTTTTGCCGTGGCCTTTTTTGTGTTTTTGTTTTTGTTTTCCCCCGGTGAACCAAGGTTCGTGAAACGCCTGTACGTGCCACTGCCGGACAAGGCTGGCCGACGTCAGCTGATGAACATCCTGCTCAAGACCAGCCCCAGCAGCCTCACGCCCGAGGATGTTGAACAAGTCGTCGACGGAACAGAAGGTACATGCCCCCCCACCCCTCCACCGCGCCAAACCAACCGTCATGGCATGAGTACCGGCCCTAGTGAAGCTGCTCCCTCCCCCCCCTCAGCTTTAAATTAACTCATTTGGAGGCTGTCGTCCATATGAAAGTCCGCCTCACAAGCGGCTCTTAGTAGGATGCAGCTCACCCTTCACGCGACTCGCTCGACACCTCACGGCGCGCTTCGCGCCTGGTGCAAGCAATGCCTGCCTGATTGGCGAAAACCCAACGTGCTCCGTCCCGGCATTGTAGGGATGCGAGGGTCTATGGCCATACGACTACGGCCGTGCACGACATGAGTACCCCCCCCCCCTTCCCCGACATGCTCCGTCCCAGCATTGTAGGGATGCGAGGGTCTATGGTCATACAACTACGGCCATGCAACAAATGAGTACGCCCCCCCACTCCCCCCCCCTATATATGATATAAATATTTATAGGTTGGGTTGGCGTCGGTTGGCAACGACGCTGTAAAACACGCCACTCGCTGCGTGAGCTAGACAACCAGGGTGCCGTTTTTTTTTGTTATTTTTTTTTGGCGGTCACCAAAGCTGGCGGTCGAGTAGATCATTTGTGCGGGGTGGAGAACCTTTGTTCCGCACAAGGGGAATGGTCGTATCACGTAGTGTTAATATGGTAAGGCGTCCGCGAGGCAGTTACGTAGTAAAACCCATTGCTGTCTCCGGAAGTGGCCACACCAGAAATTAAATTAACTCATTGAAGCTGTCGTCCATGTGCAAGTCCGCCTGCGAGGCGGTTCTTAGCAGGATGCAGCTCACCCTCCATGCGACTCGCCCAATACCTCACGGCGTTTCGCGCTTGGTGCAAGCAATGTCTGCCTGGTTGGTGAAAACCCAACGCGCTCCGTCCCGGCAGTGTAGGGATGCGAGGGTCTATGGTCATATGACTACGGCCGTGCACGACATGAGTACAAACCCCACACCGCTGCATTCCATCCGAAAGGACGTCAATCAATACTAAGCAAAACAAATGATCCAGCCCCCCCCCCGTCATATAAATATATGATATATTTATAGGTTGGGTTGGCGTCGGTTGGCAACGACGCTGTAAAACACGCCACTCGCTGCGAGGAGCTAGACAACCAGGGTGCCGTTTTTTTTTTTTTTTGTTTTTGTTTATGGCGGTCACCAAAGCTGGCGGTCGAGTAGATCATTTGTACGGGGTGGAGAACCTTTGCTCCGCACAAGGGGAATGGTCGTATCACGTAGTGTTAATATGGTAAGGCATCCGCGAGGCAGTTACATAGTAAAACCCATTGCTGTCTCCGGAAGTGGCCACACCAGAAATTAAATTAACTCATTGAAGCTGTCGTCCATATGCAAGTCCGCCTCAAAGGCGGTTCTTAGCAGGATCCAGCTCACCCTCCATGCGACTCGCCCAATACCTCACGGCGTTTCGCGCTTGGTGCTAGCAATGTCTGCCTGGTCGGTGAAAACCCGACATGCTCCGTCCTGGCATTGTAGGGATGCGAGGGTCTATGGTCATACGACTACGGCCATGCATGAAAATGAAGTACACCCCCCCCCCGCGCCCCACGCTTCCACACGTGCCCTCGCGGTATCGATTTGTTTCGTTGCTTCGTGCAGGCTTTTCAGGGGCAGATCTCCACGCCCTGTGCACAGAAGCCGCGATGGGACCGGTTCGAGACCTCGGTAGCAGCATCTGCAGCATCAAGGTGTGCGACGTGCCCCCCATGGAGACTCGACACTTCACCGAGGCGCGGCAGTCCATGCGACCCAGCGTGGGGGCGGAGGAGATAACGCACTACCTAAGGTGGAACGAGGAGTTCGGCTCGTTCAAGAGGGCTTAGTCCTTTCTTGTGGCTTGACATGCGGGGGGGGGGGTACTCATGTCGTACATGGGGGGGGGGGGAGGGGCAGACTCTTTTTGTTGCTTGCCTCAGTCATTTGACCGTGGACCACTCATCCCTTTCGAGACGGAGCTTGAGAGGGGGGACGGGGTCGGGGTGTACTCATGGCATGCATGGCCGTAGTCGAATGACCATACGTAGACCCTTGCATCCCTCTATACGATGCCGGGACGGAGCACGTACGGCGTTTCCATTTCACCGACCAGGCAGACATTGCTCGCTTGCTTGCACCAAGCAAGCAAGCTTGAAGCGCCGGGAGTTGTTTCGGCGAGTAGCGTTAAGGGTTGAGCTGCATCCTATAATACTAGGAAACATGCCAAAACAATGTAGCTGACGGTTGCAACAGCGTCAACAGCGTCGACTGGTGGTCCACTACACCAAGCCGACTGGGCCGCTGGGGAGAGGAGATCCGTATGAAGCGGGGCGGGCGTAGGGAGAGGGTGCTCGGCAAACGAGCACCATGATGGCACTACAGCAGTAAGGGTCCCTCCTTAAGGCGTTCTGAGTATGATAAGGCGGTATCCCGATATAAGGCGGTCAGAATCGCTTGGCGTGACTGGAGAATGACACTCACAACCTGGAATGAATAAGGCGGCCTCCCTCTTTAAGGCGGTCGTATTGCTGTCTCTGGCTCACCGCCGCCTTGCTGGGGGGACCCCTACTGCTGTATGTTTATCATACCTCTGGTAGACATATTTTATACGTACGAGGATACATCATTCTTCTCGTTGTTTTGGTCGCTCCAGTAGTCGCTACAGTGGGAAAAATGATGTTAAAGATCATTTTGTTTCGGAGGGAGTTGTCGGAGTGCCTGAAAATGGACAAATGATGGGGTGGGGGGGGGGGGGGGTGCTTGCTGTGTGTCCCCGGATCTGAGTTATGAAAAAAGGGAGGAAGCCGGGGAAAATAGTGAAAATATATACATGGTACATGGTAATATAGGGTATGTCTGGATGGGATGGAAAAGGTCCAATAAAAAATAGGTGAGGAGCCTGACCTGAGAATTGATGCCCCAGTCGTTATTTTGGGCTTTTGCGCAGTTTTTTCATACTGGCTGTTATTGTTGCGGGTCATGATGCATGGGCTGGGAAATTTCATGCAGCACCCCTAGGCGGTGTAACCCCCGGTTGATTGCTTTGATTTTTGCTTTGATTGCTTTGATGAGATGCTCGCCACCCGATTTGCCTTGAGCTCCCTGTTGGTGACGTCTGTGGTGTGGTGCGGCACGGTGTGGAATGGTCAAAGGTGTGATGTGGTGTAGTATGGTATGGCATGGCATGATATGGTATGGCATGGCATGGCATGGCATGGCATGGCATGGTATGGTATGGTATGGTATGGTAGGGTATGGTGTGGCATGGCATGGTATGGTTTGGTATGGTGCGATATGGTACTGATTAGGTGCTTTATGATTTGTTATACGGTGTGGTATCGCATTGCATGGATTGTATTGCGTGGTACGTGCGTTCTTCACATTGAACCGTTCTTTCTACCCACCGGGCATGATATGGCATGGTATGGTATGATATGACACTACTGTGTGGTATGATATGGTATGGTATGATATGGTGTTTTGCGTGTTATTTTATTGTTTTTATGGTATGGTATGGCCTGGTATGGTGTGGTTTGGCATGGTAGCCGTATGGTATGGTGTAGAGAGCATGGAACTTCTGTGATGCCCGTATTTAGACCCTCATGGGGAGTGCAACAAAAGCAATACCAGGTGCGAATTATATTGTGACTTTCCCCCTTCTTCTGTTTGTTTCCTTGGTACGTACCAGTATGTATGAAGCATCGTAACAGGGTATGTTTAAGATTGTACGAGAGAGAAGATTCTCGGTTTTTTTTCCTAACACCAAGATCTTCGTACAGAAGAACAGAAGCAGAAAAGCTCAACCAAGTTGGTGATACTGAGCTACACCAACCATCAACAATGTCAATGCAATGCTCAATTTGACAACTTTAAGATACACTGCTGAAAATACCGACAAGGTGGGTACACATTACCGAATCTCAACTACGAAGTACCGGTACGTATTAATGATTCTGTGTGCATTAGGGCACTCTATAGTGACGGTATATATAGAACTAACTATAGACTCGTTTGGGCCGGTCGGTGTCACTTGCTCGGTTACTGGGCCGGTGACATTTTTTTGTTTTCCTTTCATGACTTTTCTGTTTAATGCTCGTCGTTTTTTCCCGGTGGCTACGTTCGAGTATAATAGCTCTACTATGTGGCACCGCACTCCATTGGGAATCCCCAATCATGGTGACTGACCCTCATGGGCCGTGCTACCGTGCTATATCCATGGCGTTTGCCCCCCAAATAGTAGGCGAGAGGAGAGTCATCCCACGGTAGGGGCGCAGCAGATTTTTCTGAGCTCCTGACATGAGGAGCTCAATATCTCACTCGAAACATGACTTTGGAAACATTCGCTCGCGCAACCCGATCAGACCTTCCAATGCGGTAGTCCAGAAACAAACATACCAGTAAAATAATGATAGTATCCGGTGGTGTTGCACACATGAGAAGCACAACCCGTCAGAAAATATTGAGCCTGAAAGTGGTACTTCTACCGTGGGATTGCTCAGGACCTCGATTGGAACCATGGTGTTCTATGCCATGGAGCATGACATAAGAGACGAAATCCTAATCCTCGATATCACAGCTAGCTGTCGTTTTTATTGTTTCTCTATACAGTGCAGGACCCCGCCCAATAAGAAACAGGCTGAGAAGAAAGCCAGGTTGATATTTAAGAGTAACACATAAGAAATTCAAGAGTCGTTATCTTGAAAGTAGTGTAGAATGCGCCCTCTCTCAAATAAGAAATCCAGTCTGGGCCAGCATTCCTGTTTCTTATTATGTTATCTCCCTACGTCTATGCCATGGGGCATGTCGTGGTGTTACAATGATGGATTTTACGCCGGGCTGGGAAATCGATCGATCTTGCTCCGACCCGGCATAATATATACCCCCGGAAGCTCACTTAGTGGGTGTGTTTTCATGATGAAACGACATGGTATCATGATGAAACGACATGGTATCGAGCAATGGGTCACAGTCAGTGGGGTGAATGTACCATGACGCACATCGTGGCCAACCGTGACGTACCCCACGGGGAAATACATGAAGTGCCATATAGGCCATCCCATGGAGAGTGCCCGCGGGTTTTGTTCATGGGTTCATCGATGCACTATCTATGCCCATGGATCGTTCCATGGTTGGTTTGTGCCATGGTATTAATAGTCGACCACGGTATATGACGTGCTATGATACTACGATAGAGGTATAATAAGGTATAATAATGTATACCTTTTTTTGGCTGAAACATTTTCTGAATGGCCTATTAAAGTATTACAGTGGGAAGAAAGTGCTGAAATCTTCTCGCGATAAAAACCAAGGCAGGAACCGTAGTGGGGGAGGAGGGAGAGGAGCCTACTTTGTGACCCCGGATCTGAGTTACGACTGTTAATAGGGAGGGAGAAAGACGGAAGTGCGAAGATAATGAATGGGATGGACAAAAAAACAAAAACAAAAAAGTATTACAGTATGAAATGATCCTTAACCCAAACCTGTCGGCACTTAATTCTTGTGTTTCAATATATTCCACTGTATAGTTATAGGGGACGGGATTGTTCATCAGGCCAGATGGGCGAGTCGCACACGCACGGCGGTGTTACCTGCTGGTCCTTATGCGCGGCAGACTTGTAACGTTGTGCTCTCTGCATGTTCTATTGCTTATCTGTGGTGTACTGGTTTCTATGTCTGCATGAGGCCTGAATTTTGTGCGAGAAAGGGCAAAAAACAAAATAAAGAACATTATTATTTACTGGCACGTACGTACAAAATAAAGCCTCACGCAGAGAAACCAGGGAAATCGTCTTACCCACTCCCGCGGGAAAAAAAAACTTTGAGCGCCCGCCACGCGAGCCACAGTGCTCGGATCGAGCTCAAACCTCAATCAATGTGTCCGGCCGGGCCTCCTGTGTCAGGGTACTTAACGTTTTGCCGAAAAGCGCTCGCCGCGCGAAGAGAAAAGTTGCGAAAAGTGCGAAAAATTCACAAACATAACTATATATATACACGTATATAATAGCAGTCGTTGTATTTGCCTCCAAAATCTGTTATGGGGTGAGGTTTTGAGCTCCTCAAGTGACTGTAAGTGACCACCCCCAGAAGGCAGAAACATGGGCCACGTTTCTTTACCGTAGCCTGCCTGATGCGTCATACAACCATTCATTGTCGACCATGGTGTGGCATGATGTCCATCGTTTCTTATGGCATGCCTTACGAGAGTGCCGGTATTTAGTGTCCTACTCCTACTACTCCTACTACTACTGCTACTACTTATTACAGCAGTACCCCTTTTACTCGAGATAAGGGACGACGGTGCATCAACCCATTCAGAACTGAAAAGCATGTCCCACTCTAATTCCAAGTAGTTTGCTCCCAAATTCGTGGGACCGGTTCTTAAGGGGTTAATAGAACCTAAGGCCATTCTGCCCACAAGTTTTGCCCCACTCTGCTGACTGTAAGGGACCGGCGGTACGCCAACTCTGATGATGAGGGACGTTGGTATGGAAGGGACCTTCAAATCCCGAGCACACTAGGGCGGTCCCTTGGTATCCCTTAATCCCTTAATACCCCTTAATGTCCCTTAATAGTGCTCCTGAAAAGGGGCTCGTGCCTGTATTATTCGTATTATTCCTGCTGCTTACTTCTGCTTCTTAGATGCCGGTGCTGCTAGCGCGGCGCACACGTGTTCGAGAAATTGTCGAACGGAACAGAAGAGCCTCGTACTCGTACATATAGAGCAGCCGAGAGGAGTCTGGATAGATCGACCGCGACCGTCTGGCGAGAAGCATAAAAAAGCCCATTCCAAAACATACCTTGTACCAGGTACCTATGGATATAGTATACTCGTACCGGTAGATAATGGCAGTTGTAGTGGTAAAATGTAGTGAAAAACAATACCTGATTGGTATATACCAGGTTCGTATGAAGATTAAGATTAGGGTAGCATAGCAGAACTCCGCTACCGGCATCAATCACCTACTGTTGACACTGCTACACTGCTGTTGTACGTATAATAGCAGCTCTACTTATTTCTCTTTTTTTCACGGTCGTCGTACGAGTAGCAGATAGCCTGCGCCCACGATGCCCTTGGTATATAGAAGGCGGTATACCTCCAGCGCACGAAAAAATAAGAAGAAGAAAACAAAAATACAAAAACAAATACAAAACCGAAAAAAAAGGGAAAATAAAAAATAAGAACCAAAACAGCAACAACAACTACAACAACCACAACAACCAAACACGCCCAATCGCTCAAACACGCGCAAAAAACGTGAAAAAAAAATGGAAATGACTCCTTGCCTGTAATAAATAGCAGTAGCACTATAGTATACTTTAGCTTCCTCTATTCGTATCGATGCCTACGTATGTATATACTTCGTATATGTATGCACCAACAGCAGAAGGCAAACGGGAACAGAGAAAGCGTGGGAGTTTCCCTGCAAAACGGAAGAGACAAGAAGCAAACGACAACCGAAAAAACAATTCGAAAATAAAAAAAACGCGGTCGACTTTCTCTCGTGCTCTGTTTTCTCTGTCTTCTCTCTCTCTCTTTCTCTCTCTCTCTCTCTCTCGAAATACGAAAAAACAAAATCGTTCGACCCCAAGCTGCTCTAGCTTTTTCTTTCGAGAAAAGCAAAAAACAAAATCGCTCAACAGCCTTGGTCCTTTCTCTCACTCTCTCTCATTATCCCGCTGTATCTCTCTGTCCCTCTCTCTCTCGCTCCCATCTCTCCTCTCTCTCTCTCCCTCTCTTCTCTTCTGCCTCCCCCCCCTCCCCCCCATATCTGTTCCTCTCTCTCTTGTCAAGCTCAACAGGTAGGGCATGCGCACGGAAGCACAGCGGTGCGTGCTCACCGCAATAAATAGCGCAACGAAAAAAGAAAAAGAAACAAAGAAAAAGAAAAGAAAAAGACGAATCTCGCCAGGGATTTTACCACACGCGCTGAAGCCTTTGCATCAGGTAGATAGGACTCAACTAAAGCAATAGCAGTAGTAGCCTGTGCATCCGGAGGATATCAAGACTTTAGAGCTATCCTGTCCACCCCACCAACAAATCAATAGCCCTTCGCCTCCGGTAGATGTATAGATTTTATAGCCAATCAACGATTTTCGAACCCGGTAGACCGATCTAAACCAACCAATCAATCAACCAATCAATCAATAAAGCAATCAACCAATCAACCAATCAATCAATCAATCAATCAGCAGCCCCGATGATCAGACTGCCACAAATGAACCAATCAACAACAAGCAGCCTTGACATCCGGTAGAAGAAACAGCAGTATTCAAAAGCGATAAAAATCAACGAGTCCGTCAAATCAAACCAATGAATCGATAGCCTCTTGGGTCCGGTAGACGAAAAGACTCCACTCCATCAGAAGCCTGAGGACGAGGATGGATGGGGATACATAGCGGTTGGATGAATACATGGATGAATGGATATAGCCAATCATGTGGCACGGCGAACCCTCCTCTCCCCCGCCTCCCCTCCGACCCAGCCCAACCCAACCCAACCCATTCTTTTTTTTTTTTTTTTTTTTTAGTTCTCCCCTTCTCTTCCTTCCTAAGGTTAGAAACAGCTCTGTAAAAAAATGGACGCACAAAAACGACGCAGTAAAAACGACGAAACTGCTACCCGAAAGAAGGTATGGACACCATTAATTTAGCTGCGCGGCATTTGTCGCTTCCCCCCCCCCCTCCCCCCACCTCTCCCTCCCCGTCCCTCCCCTCCCCCCACTTCTCCCTTCCCTACCCCCACCTTTCCCTCCCTTCCCCTAACCTCTCTCCCAGCGTCCCCTTGTGTATTTCGTCCGATGTCAGTTCTTAGTCTTAGCCTTCAACAGAGACGACAGAAGCCGGCGGTGGTCTTAGCCATTTGTTCGGTAAATCTTGCAATCGTACGACAACAACCAACAGCGTGCATAGATATAGATAAATGTGATAAACGACATACAACATCGCTCACATACATGCTACACAACAGCATACTTTTACCGTGGCCCCAACATTTTGCGTCAATAACAACAACGCCGCGCCTGTTTTTGTCATCCTTCGATATTCGGAAAATTCTTAGAAAATTCTTACCATTATCTTCTCCCTTCTTCTAGACTCGTGCCGCCCTCTCTCTCTCTCGACGTTCCTCACTCCTCGACACCCTACGCCAGACACATCACGACCATCCAGATCGACTAGAACATCTCGATCTTTCCCCTAAGATCGTGTCGCCCCTCTGACATCTGCTCAGACATCCGACAGATACACCAGGATCTAGGTCTTATCTAGATCCCATTTTCCTTCGCGCCTCCGTCGAACTATACACCTTGAAACAAGGGCTAGCTACTGCTGTAGCCACCCTTCGCCCGAATGGCCATTATCGTACCTTGGAAAGAAAAAAAAAGGAAAAAAAAAAAGAGGCACACTCTTGGGGGAGCTCGCCTCGAAATAGAACACTAGAGCCACGGGCGGAGCCGTGGCCGTACCGCTAGTAGAATAGGAATCGTCATTGCACCCTAGTACGTACTACTAATGCCATCAGGTGAGATACTTCGAAACACCCGTCAAACAAGCGCACCGTATATATCTTTCTACCACTATTAAAAGCACCCCCAACACTCAACAACTCCAATTCGTGTTTCCCCAAAAATAAAACTTGAGCTCCGGTTTTGCCCACGAGTACCTTGGAAAAAAAAGAAAGGCAAGTGCAACAGCTCCCGTGGGCTATCTTGAACAGGGAGGGGGGGGTCAAGTTATAACTCTTGCACGTGAACTCTTGTATGTGTTTCTCGGGCGCTCCAGGTTGACGCCAAAAAATAAAAAAGAGTTTGTTTTTTTTCCCCTTGACCCGCTGAGTTTTACAAGCTATCTTGAAAAACCAAAGCTACACATACACCTCATGTCTTTTCCACGCTCTCGAGTTTTCAAGCTACCTCGAAAAACAAAAGCCATAAATAACAACTCTTGTCGTTCTTTCATACTCTGCGGGTTTTGTAAGCTGTCTTGAAAAAACAAAAACATAAAAAAACTAGAAAAAAAAAACCTGGTTTGTCTCCATCACTCTCGGGTCTCACATAACCCCCCTTCGAAACAAAAGCTAAGTATTGTTCAATTACATTTTTGTGGGCAAGGCGTCCCAGCATGTAGGGTCAGCGTAGTGGTCCTTTCGTTAAGACTCCAGTAACGCTCCCAGGAAACCTGAAAAAAAGGCACCCAGGCACCAGTAACTCCTTACCCTTCCACCCGCTACATAGCTACGTATATAGCTACACCAGGTATATGACATCACAACACACATCTCGAAAAAAGAGCTAATGCTAGCCCTTGGATCGACAGGTCATGCTGCTCTACCCAGCTAACGACAAAAGCCTAGAGTCTGGATAAACCTGTCCCCCGTGCCCTCGACCTCCAGCGAACCAAAATATTTTAACGGTGTACGTTAAGTCCCGTCCTCAAAATCCAAGATCCTCACGAAACGCACCAAGAAAAAGGATGCCTTCCGCTCACTCTCGGGACTGCTCCCTTAATACACGTGCTCTATCAGAATGCCTTATCACACGGGTGATACGATAGCACACCGGGTGATAATAATATACCACATCGGTGATGACAATATACCACCCGGGTGCTAAGATAGCACACCGGGTGATAATATACACGGTGATAAGACTATTCATAGCATGAACCACAAGAGGTACACTACCAAAAAATCACACAAGTAGGTAGACGAGGCGCAGACCACGAAAAAACAAAATCAGATCACCAGAGAAGCATTTATAAGGGAGAGCGGTCCCGCAGTCTCAAGTAAAAAAAGTATGACGAAACGCATCACGAAAAGGAGCGCTTTCACACCCAACTCGAGGACTTGCTCCGTTAGTAAACGTGCCCTCTGTGTTATGATAGACAGCAGACGCTTAACTCGTCCGTTTCGATCTACGCGAGTTTGATCACACGGTGGCGTTCCCAAAATAAGGAGGGGGGGTACAGGGGGGCGGGGATCGGCGATGTCGCGAGAGGCGACAAAAGCAGCCCAGCCCAGCAGTACAGCAGTAGACTCCGGCAGGTTCGGCCCCACCTATCGAATAGAGCCCTATTCATATATTTTCTCATGTATTATTTAATAGACTCATGCCCTCGCCCGGCGCAGGGAAAATAAAACACGTTACGGAACGAACTGAAAAAGCTCCAACCAGAACCGAACCGAACCGAACCGAACCGAAACCGAACCGAAACCGAAGTGAACCGAACCGAATTGAACCGAACCGACCAGAGACGGTTTGTTTCTGCTCAACTCTCAGGCCTTGTTTCCCGTGAGCTTGTCCGTCTGCTGATGCCATAATCTGTGGGAGGGTTTAAAGGAACGTGTACAGGCGTTCGGGTGTAGGGGACGGGTACCGGGGGGCATGCTCATTTGTTGCTTGCCTCAAGTAATTTGACCATTGACCACGCATCCCTTTCGAGATGAAGTGGGGAGGTAGGGCAAATAACATGTGGTAGGTATATACAGGTGCCGTGCGGTCATGGAATGGCTGAGGTACGAGTCTAGAGCTGTGATATCAATAGCTCCACGGAATCAACTCCACGAAACATCGCATGTGCGTAAGAAACAGAACAGAAGCACATATTTGTTCCTGGACCTGCATCACCACCACCACCCGAACCCACACCGTCAGCAGCACCAACATCAACTAATACCACCGTCAACAGCACCACCAACAGCACCATCAACACCAACTGTTATCACCAACAACACCACCACACCCAACATCACCACCAACACCACCCCCAAGCAGCAGACAAGGTTGCTGTTTGCTGGTATTATACCATCCAACGTCTACTGTAGCTGATTGGCCAACATGAGGGCGTCACAACGAGACCAGAAGGAATACGCCAAAACAAAATGGGAGCACGTGTGTGCGTGTGTGTGTTCTTCACAATAAACCTTCCTTTTTACCCGTCGACATCCAGCACACCCACCCAGTGTCCGTGCCGATTCTTCATCCTAAAAAGGTATCAGTAGAGGCCATCAGCTACTATTAATAATCACCCTCTAACAAGAAATGAACAGTCCTATATCCAGCCAGCTTGTGGGCCGGTCGAGGAAACCAGCCAAGAACTCACGTGGAGTACATCCCCTTTCGCTTCAAGAGCTGGTCGTGCGTTCCCAGCTCCTGCACCCCGCCCCCGTTGAGTACGGCGATTTTGTCGGAGTTCCTGATGGTGGTCAGGCGGTGGGCCACCGTGAGGGTCGTGCGCTTCTGCCTTGCCTGCAGCTGGTCCAACGCTTCTTGCACCTGAAACCCATCAAGATACAGGAGGGGGGGGGGGGGGCGTACTCATTTTGTTGCTTGCCTTAGGCATTTGACCATTGACCACGCATCCCTTTCGAGACGGAGCACCGTTCCTACTCCTAATAGAGACACCTCCAACACTTGGGCGGGGGGGGTACTTCATATTCATGCATGGCCGTAGTCGTATGACCGTAGACCCTCGCATTCCTACAATGCCGGGACGGAGCACGTCGGGTTTTCACCGACCAGACATACATTGCTAGCACTAAGCGCGGAGCGCCGTGAGGTGTTGGGCGAGTCGCATGAAGGGTGAGCTGCATCCTACTAAAAACCGCTTGTGAGGCGGACTTGCATATGGATGACAGCTTCAATGAGTTGATTTACTTTCTGGTGTGGCCACTTCCTGAGACATCAACATACGGGGGGGGGGGGGGCAATGTCGTGAAAAAAAAAAAGGGGGGGGGGGGGGGGGGGGGGGGGGTACATCGATGCATGAAGCAAACGGGTTACTATAAATACTAATAGGGTTGCCTACGATAGCGAAACTTGCTTTTCGATGTATCGCTGGACAAATGATATCATACCGATAGTATCGTATCGAAAAAAACTTTGACATTTCGAAAATAGGTTTCTATAATCCGACAAACGATAAACGGCATGAGGCAAATCGGTTATACAGTACTACCGGCTCTCCCTTATATCCATCATATGATACACTAACGTTTTGTTTAGCTTTCTTAAGCTTCCGACACCATGACCTGTATTGACATAACATGTTTGTGATACATATGATATGGTACATGTTGTGAAAATCGGCATGTTACACTGCTGTCAATGGACACTTTAATACAATACAGGACACCTAATGAGCAACAGGCTTACAAGAAGTCCAGGCTGAAATTTGAAGGAAAAACAAGAAATTATGGAGTCGTTATCTTGAAATTAGTGTAGAAAGCACCCTCTGTTAAATAAGAAATCCGGCCTGGACCATATTTCCTGTTTCTTATTAGATGTCCTGTACTGTATCATACCAGCTCTTAAAAGGTCTACCTAATACCTACAAGAAGTAGTGTCAGAAGTGTCACGAGATCATTCAATCTCACTCACCACTTTCTCGCTCTCGTTGTCGAGGGCGGATGTCGCCTCATCGAGGAGAAGAATGGGGGGGTTGTTCAGGATAGCCCGGGCGATGGCGATGCGCTGACAACACAAATGCGGAGGGACGGGGGGGGGGGGGGGGGGGGGGGGGGGGGGGGGGGGGGGGGTACGAATGAGGGACGGCGAGGGGGGTCGAGTGAATAAACAAAGACTCAAAAGGTGGAAATAGAACATCATACACGTCGGGCAGATGCTGATATCGAAACATTTATGTATCTATGTATGTATCTACAGTACATTATAGACCATAACCTGCCTTAATGAGATGTTTGTACAATATTTATTGACAGATAATGAGAGTTCGTATCAGTCCGAGGTGTGAGCAATTGTCTTACCGAATGCGTACATTATTGTAGCCTTAACTGGAATATCCAAAAAAAGCAATCGTTCAATTGACCCAGTCAACCAATTGGTCAACCCACCAAACTTGATCAACCCACCAAACAATCGACCGAGCAATCACCCCATCAACTTACCAACGCAACCCAAGCAGCCAGCCAACTAACCCGCCAACTAATCCCCCAAAACATCAACCAAATAATCAACTAAGCAACTAATCAAGCAACTTCCCAGCCATCTAATCAACTAATCAACCTACTTCCGGGCAAAGAAATCGACTAACCCACAAAAAATCAACCAAATAATAAACTAACCAACCAATTTCCCAGACAACTAATCAACTAATTAACCAACTTCCGAGCAAAAGAAATCGACTAACCCACAAAAAACCAACCAACTAGTCAACTAACCAACCAACTTCCCAGCCAGCTAATCAACTAATCAACTAACTTCCCAGCCAACAAATCGACAAAACCACAAAAAATCGACCAAATCATAAACTTACCAACCAACTTCCCAGCCAACTAATCAGCTAATCAAGCTACTTCCCAGCCAACAAATCAACTAATCCACAAAAAAGCAACAATAACAAACTAACCAACCAACCTCGCAGCCGCCTAATCAACTAACCCACAAGAAAGCAACCAAGCAATCAACTAATCAGCCAACTTCCCAGCCAACAAATCGACTGACCCACAAAAAAAAAACAAAAAAACTTGCCAGCCAACTAATCAACCATTAATAATCAATTAATTGATCAACCAACTGATCAAGTAATCAAGCAGGCATTCACCTGCTTTTGGCCGCCAGATAAGAGGGCACTCTTTTCTCCGACATCCGTCTCGTAACCCTCCTGAAAAAAAAAACAAAAAACGAAACGAAACGAAACGAAAAAACAAAAACAAGCCACCACCGACACGAGACGCGGAAAAATGAGGAGCGAGTACATAGAGGTATTGCGGTATACACAAAAAAAACTGTATGTTTCCCAATTTTTTTCTAACAATATTTGGTCCTATTTACTATGGTCCCCCGTGATACAAACACAACGAGCGTGCGAGCGTGTGTACAGTACCTCAGTATACCGTACCTGGTGTATTTCATACAGATCATACATATCATACAGATCATACAGATCATACAAATCATACAGATCATACGAATCATACAGATCATACAAATCGGGAATCTACCGGCCCTGAAATACGTACGTCGCTAAGTGTGTGCAAGTATTCGCAACTGCGAGTTAGTTTAACTAGGGACATGATGACTACCCGTCGAGACAATATATATACCAGGTACGAAGGGATAGGGAAAAACTAAACAAGACAATAAATACCGAAAGTAAACACGAATAGCGACAACAGCATAAAAAACAATTTAACGCACAGATAACTAGCGCAATGACGCAATGACGCAATGACAACTGGTACGATAGAGGTGTATAGCACTTTTCGGCTGATTTTGTGTTCTGAAGGACGGCCCTCCTTACCTTAAACCCAAAATCGTTCGAATTTGACGATTTTGTTGCAAGCTCTTTTTTTTTTCATTTTCTACTCTCAAGTCTATGGGATTTTTCATCGGGTACGTATAGAGCTCCTTAATAAGCCACCACCCTCAGAAGGCAGAAACATGGTGCACCTCTACCATACCATGCAACGAACCCTTTACACGCCGAAAATGCTTTAACACATGAGAGACAACAAGGACATATGGTGAAACAAGGTGAAACATGGTGATGAAATGAACGCACAGAAAAGGCGGCGATGAAGTCGTGAGCGTTGGCGGCCTTAGCAGCCTCCTCGATGCGCTCGAAGGTAGCCCCAGGGTCGCCCTTGGCGATGTTCTCGCGGATCGTTCCCTGGAACAGTACCGGTTCTTGTCCCACGTAGCCAATCTGATGCAGCAACACAGTAAATATTGATTCCATAGATGCAGACATGGACAACAGAGGGTGGGAGGAATAGAGGGAGGGGGTGGGGAAGGGATTGCGGCCGCGCACAGGTAGCGACGAAACGGCAAAAAGACGTTGAAAAGTTGACTAAATTGTACTTAAATAAAGATTGGAGCAAAACACAATCACGTACATGATGTTACAACACCATTAAAAAAAAAACCAGAAAAAACAGGCCATTTGTTTTTACATTGTCATTTCCTTTTGGACAGCACCCCTGTTTTCGGGGCACATTTACTTATATACTGGTACTCGGAATCAGAGTCAGATGTAGGTTGATGTAAACTGCAGCACTAAAAAGGGTTATAGACCAATTCGAAGCGACTCGACGAGGGGAGAAAGGGCCGAAGCCTTCTCCCGATAAAAAGGCAAAAGGCACGACGAACCGTACGTAGAAGTCGGTCGCCCCGATGGTCTAGAGGTAACCTCGAACGCTTCTGAACGTTGATGTCTGGAGTTCGAATCTCACGTGGGTCGGACTTTTGAGTTTATTTGCAAAAATAAATGAAAAACGGAATCAACTGCTGAGAGCGCCAATTAATAGTAGCGTGGGTAGGCACAATTCGATGCGAGTCGACGAGGGAAGGAACGGCTGAAGTCTTCTCGCGATAAAAATGCAAGGCAAGAACCGTAGTGGGGGAGGAGGGAGAGGAGCCTACTTTGTGACCCCGGATCTGAGTTACTACTAGGGAGGAGAGAAAGGAAGGGCGAAGATAATAAATGGGATGGACAAAAAAAAAAAAAAAAAAAAAAACAAGTGGGAACGAGGGAGGGGGGAGGGAGAAGATCCTACTTTTGCGACCCCGGATCTGAGTTACGACCATTAATAGGTAGGAGAGAAGAGAAAAGAAGGGCGAAAATGATGAATGGAAGAGGAAAACACACACACAAAACACACAAAACACATAAAACGCACAAAACACACAAAAAACAACACACACAAATAGGCTAGATGCATGCATAGACGCCTCATCACCTGCGATCGGAGCCACTTGACGTTGACATCCCTGACATCGCGGCCATCGATGAACACCGCGCCCTTCGTAGGCTCGTAGAAGCGAAGCAACAGCCCCATGCAGGTAGACTTCCCCCCCCCGGAAGGCCCCACGAGAGCGACAGTCTCTCCGGCGGCCACGTTAAGACAGAAGCCTTGCGGGTATTTAGCGGAACCGTAAATCTGGAGAGGATCATTCACAAAAACAATCGACGCCCGGAGGGGGGGGGGGGGGGGGGGGGGGGGGGGGGGGGGGGTGATAAGCATAAGCGTTCTTCTTGAAAAGACATGACATACTATGTTGAAGGGGGGGGGGGGTACTCATTTGTAGCTTGCCTTAGTCATTTGAACATTGACCACGCATCCCTTTCGAGACAGAGCAGGGGGTGCTTCATTTTCATGCATGGCCGTAGTCGTATGGCCATAGACCCTCGCTTCCCTACAATGTCGGGGCCGACCAGGCGGAGGGGGTGGTGATAAGCATAAACATTACCAGGTATTCTTGAAAAGACATAACAAACTGTTTTGGAGTGGCAGGGGGGGGGGGGGTGATAAGCTGAACCTTTCTTCTGGAAAAGACAACATGTAATGCTTCGTGACAGAATCTGGCCAACCTTGAGTACTAGGTGGAACGCACGGTCAACTGCTACGACTGCTCTCTACCTACCCCTTCGGCGAAACCCTTGGTTTATACTCTATACTCTATACTATTACAGGGTGGGCTAATGTAGTAAATAGAACCTACGGTACACCCAAAAACCTATACATTTCACCTATTTTTAAGAACAATATGTGGCCCTCTTTACTATGGTCCCCCGCAATCTAGTAGTAGCTGTTTGCTGCTGGAATTTTGTAATATAGAATTGTGTCCTTCTGTTGAGAGATTCATTCATCTATGAGCAATCCCGTCTCCAGCCGAAAAACAAACCGAATATTAATATGCTATACGCGTACTGTATTGACACATACGTTTATGGACAGGTGGAAATATTTGGGGTACTTGTTTATCTGGTGGGATTATTGGCCACAATCGGTATTGGTGGAATACTTGATCTACTGTTATTATCACTTGCAACACTCGGTGAACTCCTACACAGGTGGACAGTCGGTGGGAAATCGGTGGAAAATCGGTGGGGAAAAAACACTAACCGATCTTCTTGATGGGACAATTGGTCAACCGCTCACAACAGTACTGTACTATTATCGGCTGCTGTTCGGTGGAATATTCGGCGGAACATTCGGTCAACCGTCACTATTAAACAGTATGATATTAGGAACACTCGGCCACCTGCTTACAAGTCGGTAGTATTTGAAGAAACACTTTTCCGTCAACTGCTGCAGATAGTAAACAGGACCAAATATTGTTAATAATAGGGAAATGTGAAGGTTTTTGTGTCTACCATAGGTCCTATTTACTAGTATTTACTATGCTCCCCTGTAATAGTATCGTCGGCGTTGTTTGGTGGAATATAAATTTTCGGTCAAACGTTACTATCAGCTGGAACACTCGGCCAACAGCTATCTATACACAGGCATTTGGTGAAACGTTCGGCCAACGGTTTTTTGGTGGAATACCTGGCAACCCGATACTACTATTAATAGCAGTCGGAACACTTGCTCAACCTGCTTGAAGTACGAGTAGTATTTTGGAGAAGCACTTGGATTGACTCTCCTGGACTGTTTGTCTGTTTGTTTGTTTGTTTGTTTTTCCCCTCCCCCCACCGCCGCACCATTTCACCACCCCCTTGGGATGACGTGTCTGTGCTGTCTCTGTGGTCTTGTTTGTTTGAGTGTTTGGTTGTAGTTTTGACTTGTCTCTTTGTCTTTGCCTTTGTCTTTTTCCCTTCGTTGTTTTTGACCTTTTGCAGTTACACTGCTCGCAGGCCGGGGGTACATCAGTAGCACGGGACCATAGTTCCCTTCCCCCGTATCATGTCTGCGTTTATAATCGGGGTGGAGGACTCGATTTGTATGCCTGACCGGCGTGAACCCGGCACGGAACACCCCGGCATTATAGGGGCACCAAGATAGAATCAGGGGGCGTATACCCCCGATTGGTGATGTTGACCTTTCGAGTTTTATTTTTACCTTCACATAGCGTGTAGAGGGGAGCGGAGGGCTCCAGACTATCTGTTTTTGACTGAGTTTGATCGCTTTGCGGACCCTTCGGGTTCCACTTTTATTTCAGTATACCTTTTTTGGGTAAGTTAGCCTGTGACCACGGGAATCGACCGTGTCAAGTGTTGGATTAGTACGGACAAATGGAGGTACTGGATAGAGAGACCGGCCCGGTTTTTAATGTGAAGACAACAACAACAACAACAACAACAACAACTTGGGTCGCCACAAATAAGGTAGAAGAAAAAAAAAAAGGCTAACCGATACTCAATGGGTACAACACTTTGGTCAACTGCTACGAACAACAGCAGTAATGTCGACGGTGGCATAGTTGGCAACCCGATACTACTGCTGTAGGTTCGGTCAAGTGCTTAAAGCACTCCGTAGTAAGCGGTTGTTTGGTGGGAAAAGATTGCACACCGACACTATCGGTGAGACACGTGGGCGAAAGTTTTGTCAAAATTGAAACATTTGGCGAACCGATACAAATTGGCGGAAGCAGATGACTTTCAATTTGCCATTTACTGCCAGGTACGTATATATTTACCGGTATTTGGCGGAATATTTGGTCAAGGTCTATTCGGTGGGTCGTGTGGTCAACGGTCGTTTGTTCAACGGTCATTTGGTGGAATGCTTTGCCAGACGATTTGTCTTTGGCGGAACGTTTGTTCTACCAACATGATTTGGTGAAAAAATGGATTGGGCGATTACTTGGTGAAGGATGATACTTGGTCATCGTTTTATTTGGGAAACGTTTTGGACAAACGGTTCGTTTAAGGCGGGCCACAACAGCTGGTCAATGTTTGCTGTAACAAAAAAAAACGTGGTCTGGCAGCAAATACCGCAGATTCTTGGTCAACGATATCATCAATAAACAGTTTTAGTGATACATTGTTACTTGGAGCGAGAATCGTTCAACACTTGTTCAATGGTCCATTCAACAAGCAGTGATACCAACTCTTATTATGAATATAAGCAAATGCAATCAATACAGCAATCGGTCAATGGATTACGTAAATCTACAGCACCAGTGATCAACTATTATTTTTGAGCAAATTGAGCCATGAGAGTAACAGGCGTTGATGCGAAAACACGAGGAGAGAGAAGAGAGAGAGAAGAGAACAATCGGTCAACACTTTACATAAATCTGCAGCAATGATGACGGTTATTTGGAGAAAATTAAGCTATCAGAGTGCCAGTCATGCGCCGGAAACAATAGGAGAGAGAGGAGAGGTTTGTCTCAGCCACTTGAGCGGACATATACCACGATAACTGGTACAAAGATCAAAAGTAATTCGTAGCAAAAACTACTTCAATAAACAGTGATCAACTGTTAGGTGGACCAAAGAAACACAAAACTAGGTCAACGATCAACGGTCATTCGCAGCAAAAGATACAAAAACTTGGGTCAACGATTACTTGAAAAAAAAACGTGATCCAAGTGTAGGTTGGAGCAAAATTCACACAACATCTGGCCAACGGCTATTTCCAACGAAAACCGTGACCAACTGATATTAATAGAATCTGGAGCAAAACACGGCAGCACTTGGTCAACGGTTATATGCTTCAATGAAAACTTTTATATGGAACACAGCAACACTTGGGGACAACGGCAATTTTAACAAGTCGTGATCGACATGTTATTTGAAGAGAAAATACAGCGACAGGTGGTCAACGATTTTACTTCCGTAAGCCGCGGGCAGCCATTGTTTGGGACGACCACCGTGGTTAAGGTTGGCGGCAGAAGCACAAAGATAACGAAAATATATATTACGAACGTATGACAAATGTCTTAAATATGACAAATGTCTTACGACGCTGACCTAAAACTACTCGTAGTTCCATGGAGAAGCAGAGAGTGGGTGTGTGAAACACAAACCGTACCTGCTTAATTATTATTGGGTTTCGATTATAATGCTTCACGCATCGGGCTTCCACTTGATGATCTAGATCAACTTTCAGGAGAGACAGCTTCTTGATCTGTATGGTCTGTGTGATCTAGCTCATATTGCGCGGGTGGGAGCCGTGCAATCTGCATCATCTGCATCATCTACGACATGGTTCTTGGATTGTATCTATATCCTGCACGTGGCTAGGATCTACTGTAGATGATCTAAATCGCCATATTTTCGCGTGCGGAATGCTAATTTTGCTGTGTTGACATGAAACAAAATCATGATTTCGTGACGAGAGAGAGACAAAAAAAAAAAAAAAAAGCAGGAGGATGGGGGGAGGGGGGGGTACTCGATATTCATGCATGGCCATAGTGGGGGGGGGGGTACTCATTCGTTGGTTACCATACTCATTTGACAAATTGAGGGGAGAGGGGAAATAAATATATATGAATAAAGCGGGCACTAAGGAATCGTAAACAATAAAAAAGATACAACTACGTCCCTAAACATAATGACATTTTTTAACAATAATGTTCAATCAAAACCCTTCTTATATTTCGGGAGAGAGTGGTATCGGGTTTCCACGCTTGTAGGAAGGATTTGTTTTCCTTATTTTTCTTCTCGGCGGCCCCCCCCGGGGAGGGCGGATTTGGCTCGCTGCGCTCGAACTCACCAACCGACTTCCCGACTACAGAAAAATAAGTTGGCTTATGGCACCTACCGAATTGATGCCATCGCTTTTTTTTCCCTAACTCTCTCGCGCTCTCGCACTATACGTCGTAGTGTATGTATATGTATAGATATAGATGTCGTACCTGCATGTCGGGTCGGGTAGGATAGGAGAAGAATATGCTCTGGAAAGACAAGGCTCCCTTAACTTCGGTAGGCTTAGACCCTTCATCGGACAGAGGGTCGACGTTCAAAGGCTCGTCTGAAAATAACGAGATGGGAAAAAAAAAAAAAAAAAAACGCACGCAAAAGCACAACAAATGTTAGAAAGAAAAGTAAGAGAAAAATAGCAGCAGAACAGGGGGGAAAGAGCAACACCAGCAAGGAGGGCAAGAAGAGCGAATAACAAGAAAATCAGGGCGACACCAGCAAAAGCGTGAAGAGCAACGAATAGGGGAACAAGATAAGAGCACGGAGGGCAAGAGAAAAACACACTAAAATCAGAGCACGACAACAGCAAGCGCGCCCTGAAGGGCAAGACGAGCAATGGCGCAATAGCAAGAACAGGAACAAGGCCAAGCACTCGCAATAAACACCTATGATGGGATACAACCATGAACAAGCGAAGAGCAGGAACAGGAACAGGGATAGTAGCAGTAGCAGCAGCAGCAGCAGCAGAAACGACAAAAAAACGAAGGACACCGAGACAAAAAAAAAAAAAAAAAAAGCAAGGCACACAAATGGACTAATTTATTTTTTGTTGTATGAGCCAAAGCTCTCAATTTCGTATACATAAGTATACATCAGTAAGTGTTGCCAATGGATGCACTAACTTATTTATTGGTGTATGAGCCAAAGCTCAATTTCGTACGTACCACTAACTGTTGCCAATGCCCTATTTTTATGTTGTAGGAAGAGAAGTATACAGTAGTAATGGCCCCTCGATAGTGCCGGTAATGGCTCCTATATAGTGCCGGTATGCGGTCAGCCAAAAATACCGCCACTGTAGCGGCAACCCGAACCGGCACTATATACTCCGCACACTGTCACGCTGGTTAATCCCGTATGTGCCACGCGATTCCACAGGCACTATGGTGGGAAACCGGCACAACTCGACGGGCACTATAGAGGGACCACTAATGCACCTTTTTAGTACTGCACAGGAACATAGATTTGAATCTAATTCTAAGTAAATGGTACTCTCAATTAGAGTGCTGTCCTAAAGGTGCCTTAAAGCGGACAACCGGCACTATAGAGGGACAATTTGAGCCTGCTTGAATTTCTTACCCGTGAGGCGGAAGATCCTGGCGGCCGCTTGCTCCCCTTCGCCAACATCCTTCGCATCTCCACTGATCTGTTAAACAATATATCATATATGGACGGAGTCGACAAAACAAACACGTTTCATATACGGTATACGAAAAAAAGAAGAAAGAAAAAAAAACACACACACACACAAACATGAAGACACTCAAAACGAAAAAGCAATGTGTAAATAAACCCCACCATGTATATGCGACATTCAGGTATCCCTGGTATATATATATCGACCAACCTTAGTGACAAAACCATGGCAGGATTCAACGAAAAACACAATAAAAAAAAACGAAAAACAAAACACAAAACGTATGAACAAACAATTTGAACTCAATGTGGGACACTCATGTATACTAGTATATAGCGACCACACGTATGACAAGTATGATCTTGTCAACCGTCCCCAATGTAGCGGCAAAACAAGTATAGGACTATGGAAACCCCGGGGACGGTAAAATATCGTCCCCGGGTTTCAGGTTTACTATAACCGGCAAGGTACTACGGCAATAGGGATTATCAACAATCCAATCATATACCAACATTATTTTCAGATGACGAATTGTGTCAGTTTTTTTTTTCATTCTTAAAATGAATAATGCCCCACTAAATAATATTTAGGTTGGAAGGCTAAACTAAATAATAATAATAATAATAATACAAAAAAAAACGATTCATGATGTAGTCGCGCGTCTAAAAAAACAGAGAGGGGTGGTGCCCCACTATATCATATTTAGTTTGGAAGGCAAACTAAATAATACTACAAAAAAAAAAAAAAAACGTCTGATGATGGACATCGTCGCGCGTCTAAAAAAAACAGAGAGGGGTGGTGTGGATACCAGGCTCTCTTCCCCTACCCGTAGTGACAAGCGATTTCATAGGCGCTATAGCGGGCAACCGGCACAATAGAGGTGCACCATCATGTGTTTGCCTTTTGAGGGGGGTGGCTTAGAGAGGAGCTCTCTATATACCCCACCCAAAAACTGGCTTTGGAGAGAAAAAAAAGGTGCCACGATGAACAATATACAAGAATGTCATTCGGCCGAAAAGTGCTACGTACCACTCTGTCCCCAAATATAAGCACCTTATGTACATTCATATTGAATTAAAACGGTGCTTATATTTAGGGACAAGAGCGGTATATCAATACAACGACAAAAAAAATCACCTCACACAAGAATGGCATTCCGAGAAGATTTTGGGTTATAAGGAGCCCCGGTCATTCCGAACACGATTCAGCCAAAAAGTGCTACGTACCACTCTGTCCCGAAATATAAGCACATTCTGTACATTAATATTAAATTAAAACGGTGCTTATATTTAGGGACAAGAGTGGTATATCAATGCAACAAAAAAAATCGCCTCACACAAGAATGGAATTCCGAATTCCGAGACGATTTTGAGTTATTATAAGGAGCCCCGGTCATTCCAAACACGATTTCAGCCAAAAAGTGCTACCACTCGGTCCCGAAATATAAGCACCTTCTGCAAATTAATATTAAATTAAAAAGGTGCTTATATTTAGGGACAAGAGTGGTATATCAATACAACGACAAAAAAAAATCGCCTCACACAAGATTGGAATTCCGAATTCCGAGACGATTTTGAGTTATTATAAGGAGCCCCGGTCATTCCAAACACGATTTCAGCCAAAAAGTGCTACGTACCACTCTGTACCGAAATATAAGGATCGGTCCCCTGTTTTTGGGGACAAACTACCTGGAATTAGTGTGGGATAAGTTTTTGCAGTTTTGAATGGGTTAAGGAGCCCCGGTCATTTTCTGAACCCGATTTCAGCCAAAAAAAGGTATACCGTACACCTCTATCGTAGCAAAGGCGTTCACTACGAGTACTGCTACTGCTACTGCTACTGCTACTGCTGCTGTGTCGTACTGTGTACCTGTCCCACGCCGAAGGCTCCAAAGATGACAGCGAACATAGCGGTGAAGAAGTTGTCGTACTCCACCGTTCCGTCGTCGACCAGGATGGCGCCAATGTAGAACAGCAGCGCGAACACCCAGAAGATGATGGCCTGGGCGTAACCGAAGGCCGCTCCCGCGATCAGCCCGCGCTTGCGCCGCGCATCCAGGGAGTTCTGTTCGTGCGGATACGCGCGCGCGCGCGAGAATAAGCAATACACCAGAAAAACACAAAAAACACAAAACACAAAACGCAAAACGCAAAAACGATACTCGTAGAGACGAAAAATGGAAATAATTAGTTACCGCTGCTGTGGTGTATAAATAAAAGAAAGATAACTATAGTAGTAATAAAGGGCTTGGAAACTCCACCCCCAACAAAAGCAGCCAACATCAGCAGCAGCAGCTTCTGTAAAACAACAAAATCACCAACAAGACCATCACCAACACCAACACCCACAATCATCACCACCGCCACAACAATCACCGCCACCACCACGACCACCACCAGCACCACCACCACCACCAACACCACCACCAACACCAGCACCGCCACTAGCACCAGCACCAGCACCAGCACCAGCACCAGCACCACCAACACCAGCACCGCCACCGCCACCACCACCACCACCACAACCACCGCCAACGCCACCTCGAACCCACCTCGGAAGCTTTCTTATATTCCTCAGCCAGACTATCCTGCATGTTAAAGGCTGTGACCGTGGTCATCCCCTGCAGGGAGGAGCTAAGAAGACCCGCCGCGCTGTTGCCGCCGTCGAGACCCTGCTCGGACGGACCAATAGAAACGTTCCGTACTCAGATTCGACCAATAGAAACGTTTCGTGCTCAGATTCGACCAATAGAAACGTTCCGTGCTCAGATTCGACCAATAAACGCAAGCAAAGAGCGAAGAAGACCAATAGAACCGCTTTTTGCGCTCATGTTAACACCAACCATAAGCATGCATTTCGTAAAGAGGAGCGAAAAATGACCAATAGGAACGGTTCGTGCCTAGACTCGACCAACAAGTGGTAAACATGCAGCTAAGAAGACCGATAGAAACGCTTCGTGCCTAGATTCGACCAATAAGCGTAAACATGGAGCTAAGAAGACCAATAGAAACGCTTCGTGCCTAGATTCGACCAATAAGCGCAAACATGGAGCTAAGAAGACCAATATAAACGCTTCGTGCCTAGATTCGACCAATGAGCGTAAACATGCAGCTAAGGAGACCGATAGAAACGGTTCGTGCCTAGATTCGACCAATAAGCGTAAACATGCAGCTAAGAAGACCAATAGAAAGGCTTCGTGCCTAGATTCGACCAATAAGCGTAGACATGGAGCTAAGAAGACCGATAGAAGCGCTTTTGTTTTGTGCTCAGATTATCAAGTTGCATGCAAGTCGCATGCATACACATCCCTGACTCACATCGTTGTCGCCATAGCCGCCAGTCATCATGGCCATTTGGACGATGCCAGCAAAGGCGATCAGGGGGATCGTCGCCATTGCCAGCAGCCCTGCAAAAAAACAACAATATTAATCAAAAGAATGTTACAAAAAAAATACGAAACCAAACGGAACGACATATTATATACCTGGTACAAAGTAGACCATATACAACGATTACAAGTATATACAAAAAACGAAGGAGTGCAAGGAAACGGCCACGCGGTCAACAACTACGAAACGAGAATAAGATACAAATTATAATGAAGTAACTTCGAAAAAAAAAAAAAACAGACCAAACCAAACCAAACCAACAGAAACGAAAAAAACAAAAACGAGGCGAGAAAAAAAACTGCTGTAAGACAAACAAAAAGCGAACGATAATCCGTTAATGACCTGGAAACGGTACGTAGCCTGTCCTATTGCTGCATGAGAGCCCTACTGCAAATCGTATGTAACAACCTGAAAACAGTAATCTGACGCTCGAAATCGGCACCGCATAAGAAACGCCCCGAACTAACGCATCATATACAGTGCAAGACACCTAATAAGAAACACGGAATATTGTCCAGGCTGGATTTATTATTTTTGGGAGGGTGCTTTCTACGCTAATTTCAATATGACGACTCCCGAATTTATCATCTTCCTCTAAATCCCAGCCTGGATTTCTTATTCGCCTGTTTCTTATCTAATAAGGTGTTCTGTATCATACTTGTACACATAGGTTTCGACGAAATCCTCCATCTCACCACGGCTGTTATTCACACGCTGGCGGGAGAATTAAAAAACCGTAAATCTCACCGATCTGCCAAGAAAAGGCCAACCCGATCACGGTCCCGACTATAAGCGTCATGCTCAGCTGGGTGGCGTGGGCGAGGTTCGTACCGGTGGCCCGCCGCACCTGTGGCCAGAACAGGAACAGGGGGGGGGGGGGGGTACTCATGTCGTGCACGGCCGTAGTCATATGACCATAGACCCTCGCATCCCTACAATGCCGGGACGGAGCACGTTGGGTTTTCACCAACCAGGCAGACATTGCTATGATAGCATCAAGCGCGAAGAGGATGGAAACAAAACCGAAAAATAAGACGAGGTTTGTTTCATGTTACCCCGCAACCTGGTATGTAAGAACTACGAGTATAAATGGCATATAGAACGAGCGTTCTACGTACGCAGCTTGCTTGCAAAAGCTGAGGTATCAACCATTCAATCAGTCCAACTCACAGCTGACGTGCTTACAATAATTTTAGTAAGAGGCACGAAACAACGAAAACCTGCGTTTATCGTATTGGCAGCAGAGTTTTCCGCGATCCGATCCGATCCGATCCGATCCGGTAAAATACCGAACAGCTTATCGTAGGGCTGGGCACTGGTTGGCTCAGTCAGTAGCGATTATACTGTCGTCAAAACTAATCAGTATACTGGACTGCAACAGTATACTGTCTCTCGCCTCTCTTCTCTCCCCCCCAAACGCATTTGGTGGGTTCGCGTACTACTGTATCATGGCGCGTTTCTTGGACGTATGAGTACGTAACATAAAGCCTATTGGCGAATATACTGGCCGGTACAAAAAGTAGATCACTACTGCCCAGTAGATTTCTACTGCCCAGTAGATTTCTGCTGCCAGTACATACTGTGCCAGTGCCCAGCCCTAGTTTATCTGATAAAATGATTTTAGGCCCCCCGTCGGATCGGAATCGATCACCGTTCCGATACCTTGGACAGATCGTCCAAGGGGGATCTATTCCCACTCTTGCATGATCTGTATGATCTATGTGATCTGTATGATCTGTATGATCTAGCTCATACTGCCGGGTGGCACCCGAACAACCCGCATGATCTACCTCATGTTTTCTGGGTTGGATCTGAACTACACAGATCCTATACAACCTCTCACAAGGGAAGGCGAGGAACTAGATTACCTACTGTAGATCATGATCTATCTGTAGATGATCTGTAGATGATCTGTAGATGATCTATCCGAGGTGTGCGATGGTTGGATGTATGTATGCATGTGTCAAGGGTTTCTCACCGCGGAAGCCTCGGACTCGAGGCGGGTGGTGAGGATGCCTACAGCGGACGAGTCTTGGTCGAACCACGAGATGTCGTGCCTCACCTGGTGAGTAGCGGTATCAAAGCGAACAAACAGCCAACAGCAAAAATAATCAACCAACCAATTCATGTTCACTAACCAACCAAACAAACGAACGACCAGTTTTACACAACAACCAATCCGAACAACAACAAAAACGAAGAAAGAAAAAAGCCAAGCACACAAAGTGCAGAGCCATGACACAACAAACATCGAAACAGGCGGTTAGAGGAACAAGCAACAGACGAGAACAGACAAGAACAAGTAAGCAGTCAACCGAGAGATACATCAACCCAACCAATTTACAAACAAATTAACAAACAACTGCATCTAATAAGACAGAAAAAACAAAAGTAAACAAAACAAACCGACACATATACAAAACGAGCAAGCAAACAATCATGCAGACCATAAAACGAACCAACAACATTCAAACAAATCAAAAAAAGAAGAAGAAAAAAAGGGAAGACGTTCCGTAACAGTTGTTGTCAATCACATGAACGGCGCAAAACAATCACCCGATTTGCCCGCGACACAGCCATCAACACCCACCACCACTACTGTGCACTACAACCGTCAACAAAAAACAGTGCTTCCACCTCCCACCAAAGCCCACCTACTTTACCGTACCTTACCCCGTCCTACCCTACTCTACCGTACCTTACCCCACCCTGTACCCTACCCTGTACCTTACCCTACCCTTCCCCCCTACTCTACCCTTTACCCTACCCTGTACATAACCCTACCCTTCCTCCCTACTCTACCCTGTACCTTACCCTACACCCAACCCTACCCTACCCTGTACCTTACCCTACACCCAACCCTACCCTACCTTACCCTACCCTACCTTACCCTACCCCACCCCACCACCCACCCCACCTCTCCCCTCCCCTCCCTGCCACTAGCCCACTCGCCCCTCCCTCCCCTCCCTCCCGCTCCGCTGCCCTGCCCTGCCCTGGCCCGTCCCCATCCCATCCACTCGCCCCTCGGCCCTCCCCTCCCTCCCCTCCCCTCCCTCCACCTCGCCCCCTCTCCCTCGCCCTTTCCCCTCCCCTCCCTTCCCCTCCCTCCCTCCCCTCCCCTCCCTCCCCCTTCCCCCTCCCCTCCCCTCCCGCTCCCCTCCCCTCCCCTCCCCTCCCCCCTCTGCCACTCGCCGCCCCCTCCCTCTCCATCCCTCCCCTTCCCCTTCCCTCCCCTCCCCTCCTCCCTCCCTCCTCCCTCCCCCTCCCTTCCCCTCCCCTCGCCTCCCTCACCTCCCTCCCCTCCCTCCCCTCCTAACCTAACCCTACCCTACCCTGTACCCTAGCGTACCCTTCCTCCCACTCACCATGGCCTTGAAGGCCATGTTCCTTAGCGTCCTCGTTACCCTCTCCCCCGATACAGCGAACCCAGCGGCCAAAGTCACGTGTCCAATCAAAGCGCAGAATCCGAGCCCAACGAACCCGAGGGCCCACCGGTTACCAATCTTGCGCATCTCGTCCGTGTCTTCCTTGTACAGGTTGCTCTATCGTTTCGGAGGCATATATGGGGGGGGGGGGGGGGGCATAAGAGGGGTGGGATCGGAGGGAGCAGGGTGGGCAAGGGGAAGGGGGAGTACATAACTATCCCGTGTTGTCCTGTTTTCTGTCCCGTCTCGTGCAGTCCCATATATTGTCCCCATATTATATCCCGTATACGGCCTCGTCTTGTCCCGTTGACTATCCCGTCCCGTTTAATACCCCGTCCGTCCTATCCCGGTCACTGTTCCGTCCCACTTTTGATAGCCTGCCCCGTCCCGTGGTCCCGGTCACTGTTCCGTCCCACTTTTGATAGCCCGCCCCGTCCCGTCTACTGTCCTATTACGTCATGCGGTACTGTCCCGTCGCTCTCACGGGCCTCGTCCTGCCTCGCCTACTGTCCCGTCCCGTCCCGTTTAATGTCCCCTGCTGTCTCGTGTACTGTCCTGTTGTGTCCCGCTTACCGTACTGCCCTGTAGCTGAACCCCTCGGGAGAATAATATATACCTGGTAGATAGATAAATTATAGATCATAATCTAGATCATCATCTAGATCGTCATCTCATGATGTACATCATCTACAGATGAATGATGATCTAGATCATCTACAGAAATGTGATGATGCGGATCATCTACAGATATATCGTATGTAGACCATCTACTTTCTCGCCTGCCGTTGGGAAAGGTTGTGCTAGACCATCTTGTATAGTACAGATCCCTGCCCAGGAAACGTGTGCTAGATCATGCAGATTCTACGGGTCCCGCCCGGCCGCATGAGCTACGTTATACAGATCAAACATCAGATCAAACATATCATACAAGAGCGGGAATAGATCTTCCTTGAAATATCTAGTAGTAGATCATGATATTATCTGTAGACGATATATCTGTAGATGATCTATCTGTAGATGATATATCTGTAGATCATATGTCTGTAGATAGTATATCTGTAGATGATATATCTGTAGATGATCTATCTGTAGATGATCTATCTGTAGATGATCTATCTGTAGATGATATATCTGTAGATGATCTATCTGTAGATGATCTATCTGTAGATCATATGTCTGTAGATAGTATATCTGTAGATGATATATCTGTAGATGATCTATCTATGGATTGTCTGTAGATGATCTATCTGATCTGTAGATGATCTGTCTGATCTGTAGATGATCTGTCTGAGGTGTGTGTGAACCTTTTACCTGCACTTGGGAGATGAACACGCCCTCGGAGGGGAAGGTGCCGCCCACCACGATGGCGCCCAAGAAGCCCAACATAATCCAAGGCCAGTCGTTCCTGCTCAAGCCCCACAAACGGGCCCTTCGCTCCGGTTAACCACCAACAAACAAAACGGGGAAGGGGGGGGGGGGGGGGTACTCATTTGTTGCTTGCCTTAGTCATTTGACCATTGACTACGCACCCCTTTCGAGACGGAGCACCGTTCCTACTCCTGATCGAGACACCTCTAACATGTGGGCGATCATGACGATGTTTCAGACAAGAAAAACAAAAGGACAAAATATATCAAACTGAAAGGGAAAAAGAAGGAAAGGACTGAACAGCAAAAAGCGGCGACCGAACGGAAGACGCATGGTAAGCTATTTTAAGGCATGGCATAATAGAGTATGGTATGGGGAGGTAAACTGGTGAGGGATAAGATCGCATCGTGCGGTATTGTGTATACGGTACCAGTATATGGTATGGAGGGTCGTGGTATGGTCCGTACAGCATAGTACAGTATGATATGGTATAATACGGCCGTGATGCGGTACGACACCATGTATCCCTCCCTCCCTGCCCTTACCTGTCCAGTTTTTCCTTCTCCTACTCTCAAGGTACGGTATGGTTTGCTATGTTATGGTATAGTATGTTATGTTATGGTATGGTATAGTATGTTATGTTATGTTGTGTATGGTATGGTATGGTATGGTATGATATGCTATTTTTTTTTTGTCCATCCCATTTATCATCTTCGCCCTTCCTTTCTCTCTCCTTCCTGGTCGTAACTCAGATCCGGGGTCACAAAGTAGGCTCTTCTCCCTCCCCCCCCACTACGGTTCTTGCCTTGCATTTTTATCGCGAGAAGGTTTCAGCACTTTCTTCCCTCGTCGACTTGCGTCGGATTCCGCATACCCACGCCACGAAGGCGCTCTCAGCAATTGGTTCCTTCTTTTATTGTTATGGTATATTTGGTATATTATGATATGGTATGGGATGGGATGGTATGCTACGTTCTGGCATGTGTAGTATAACATGATATGGTATGGTATGGGATAGTATAACATGGTACGGTACTGCATGGTACGGCGTGAGTCCCTCACCTAGCCGGCTTAGGCAGCTTCTCCTTCTCTTCCTCCTCATCTTTGTCAACCAAGGTTGAAAGGTCGATCCCTTCCGGGCCGAGGTTTGAGCTCTGCCGGCGGAGCGGGCCGCTCACGCTCGTTTCTCTTGCGTCCCTCGCACCTGTCCCAAGGCAACACAGATAGCATCATATCAGATCACAGCAGATCAGATCACATCACAGCAGACAAGATCATATCACATCAGATACCACAAGACAAGATAATGAAAGATGAATCCGACAGAATTCAGAAAATATCACATCAGATACGTCAAACCAGATAATATCAGACAATATCAGATAAAAGACAAGACAGGACAAGACAAGATGAGATAACTTAGGACAAGATAAGGTTAGATACTATTAAGACAAGACAACACAAGATAAGATAACACAGCACAGCACAAGATAACACAACACAACACAACACAAAATAACACAACACAACACAACACAAGATAAGACAATACAAGACAACACAATATAAGATTCAGTTAGCTAGCTAACCGAACACGATCAGCCGTAAAATCCTGCCGACTACACAGCTACAGTAGCTCCAGTGTTTCAGGCCCACGACTAAGTTACCGCAGTAGTTTAAATAAACATAATGTCATGCCACGAAACAAAACAAGGCTCACTTGACAAGCTCTTCTGCCTCTGAAGCCTGAACTTCGCCTCCTCCTGGATCTCCAAGTCGGTCTTGCCGCCCTGCCAAACAGAAAATTCCGCAGAAAATTCCGCCACAAATTCCGGGAGAAAAAAGAACGTTTTACATTTTGCACACCTCGTCAGGCAGATAATCGATTCCCACTGCATGATCTAGACATTTCAGGACAGATAGATAGATAAGACTCCCTGCTCTGTATGATCTAGCTTATGTTGGATGGCAAAATCAAGTACCAAAAACAAACAAAACAAATCATCAGTGAACAAACACCTCGCGTACCTAGCCCGAGCAGCACAGCATTTGGGTAGATGCTGTGTGCAATAAAATAACAACAACAACAGCAAAAAGCAAACACAGTCAACGCTACCGTAGGATGGTAAACATAATAAAACGAAACCAATAAGCCAACACCCTTACAGGGCCCCCGAGCACAGCAAAATAGTAAGCAGACACCCTTACAGGGTCCTCGAGCAAAGCAAAACAGTAAGCAGATACCCTTACCGCCCCCCCCGCGCACAGCAAAATAGTAAGCAAACACCCTTACCCAGGGTCTTCGAGTACAGCGAACTAGTAAGCAAATACCCTCAAGCGTACCTGGCCCGAGCACAGCATCGCGTAGATGCCCTTCTTCGCGAGCAGCTCGGAGTGCGTGCCGAGCTCGATGACGCCCTTGTCGATGACGGCGATGGTGTCGGCGTCTTGGATCGTGGAGAGGCGGTGGGCGATCGTGACCGTCGTCCGCGGCTTGTCCTTGTGCAGCTTGTCCAGGGCGGCTTGAACGACCTTTTTACCACAACAGACAGACGTTCAAGTTAGTAATACGTTTTCTCTCGAGTAACGTATGGCATACATTATACAGATTCCAGTCCGACTTGGATGCGATACCCTTTTAACACTGCAGCACTGAATAACGGGGGCCCATAATAATTAATAGCGGACCTACGGGTACATACAAAAACCTACCTGGTACATGTTTTTCTATATTTGCTAACAATACTTGGTCCTATTTACCTGGTACATGTTTTCCTATATGTGCTAACAATACTTGGTCCTATTTACTCTGGTCCTCCGTAATATCATTCTGAACCAAGACATATCGCACGCCCCTGCCTCCCTATAGGCAAACCCCTCTTATCGAGAGAGGGCTCAAGGACAAAAATACACCAAAAAGAGCCGAATCAGGAGGAATAGAGCATGAAAACAGAAAGCAAAAAAACGATACCAAGTATATACCAGGACTACTGGCTTCAGGGGAGGTGTAGGTGAGAAGAGGCGTGCTTGTGTTCCAAGCACCCTTTTGTCTACTTTTTTTGTACCAACAAAAATAGCATTCCATAAAGTTTGAGACTCAACTTGAGAATTATTTGAATAGATTTTATGGAAGAATATAAGAATGCTATTAATAGTGCACCTTGTCGACCGCGGAATTGATCAACATGTTTCTAGAGAGACATGTATATATTGATTTGATTTGATTGATTGATTGGTTAATAGATTGATTGTTTGGTTGGTCGATTACTTAAATGATTGATTGATTGATTGATTGATTAACTGACTGGTCGATGCATTGATTGACGAATAGATCCACCGCTTGCTTTTTTCTTTCTTTTCCTTTTTTATCCTCCGGCGGATGGGTAAAAATAAAGCTTACGCCCTCCACACTTCCACGTCTCACTGCGTGCCGTGTGTCAATTCACTCCATGCCCCCTCGGAAGTATGAGCCCTTGCTGCCTACGACTCCGGCGACTTGTTTATTTGATGCAGTGATTGCCGAATCGATCGACTGCCTCCCTGTTCCAAGCGAAGAGTGGCTCACCTTTTCGCTCTCGGAGTCGAGGGCGGACGTAGCTTCGTCCAGGAGAAGGATAGCCGGGTCTTTGATGATCGCGCGGGCGATGGCGATACGCTGATAAGGGGAGGGGGGGGGGGTTATGTCAGCGTGCGTGTGTGTTGTGTCTTCGATGTGTTTAGTGGATATTCGTGCGCGAATACAAAAATCAGGAGCAACTAGCAGAGACCTGTCGATCGATTAAACCATAGACTCTGCAGAAAGTTTTCTGGAGACAGCGGCGACCTCCATTCACAGCACATCTCAACCTTGCGGTACCATACCATATCATACCATACCGTGCCGTACCATACCAACCATACCACACCACACCACACCACACCACACCACACCATATCACATCACATCACACCACACCACACCACATCACACCAGACTACACCGCACCACATCAGACCACACCATACCAAACCATACCATACCATACCATACCATACCACGATTGGGTGAAACCTCGCTGGTCAGATCGGGTCGGGGTAACCATCCTGACCCTACCCGACCCGACCCGTGAGACTGAAAAAACTCCTGACCCGTGAAGAGCCATGCAACAAAAACACACACACCGTACCACATCAGATCAACATCCGTACCGTACCGTACCGTACCTGCTTCGTACCACATCAGACTAACATCCGTTTCGTACAGTACCGTACCGTACCTGCTTCTGCCCTCCGGATAGCTGGAAGCCGCCTTCTCCCACACCCGTGTTGTAACCGTCCGGGAAGCTCTGCCAAAAGCAACGAAACCACGCCAAACCAGGAACGCGGGCGTCGATGTATGAGAAAAAAACGCACAGCACTGTACAGTGGCCGATAGCCGATAGCACTTTCACAACGTGGACGTCAAGGAACTTTTCGACGGACTTCCACATGAAACATGGAACCCAGAGCAGCTTTTCGCGCGTGTATATGATAGGATAACAGGATACACCCAGCCTCGAAAACACTAAGGTGATCCTCGCTTGAAACGGGATTTTATGGACTGCTGTCGGGTGCCGTAGCTTGAGACGTATATAGCCGATCGTTGCAATACTCAGAGAGGTCATTCGTGCGGGAGGGTACATTCATGTACAAAATACCGGTATATAATGCATATATTTATATTTATGTATACACACATGCGTATATTCCATATATACCATACGAGCACATGCAGAAAATGTACATTATATTACAGTAGAGAACCTTGCACCTCTCCTTCGTCGTAACATGTAAGGACCAATAGGATACTAAAACGTTTCTTGAAAATTCCGGGGAAAGGTTTCACACACGGGTGATAAGATTTCACACGGGTGATGAGATATCACACGGGTGATACGATAACACACGGGTGATAAGATAACACACCTCCTCGGACGATTTTTTTTTCTCGAATTCCAAGAGGGTTCAACTGCCGAGGAGACGTGCTTCTACGGAAAGTTCTCGACGAGAAATACGTTTCCAAACTCGCCATTTTGAACAAATAAAGGCACCAAAATCAATCTCAACGCGTGTGATATCATGCTGTATTGAATTCAGTATAAGGTACTTGTTTTGGTATATAACTGGACAAGCTACCAAATTGCCCCCGCTCGCTCTCCCCACCTTGATGAACTGGTGAGCGTTGGCCGCCTTAGCCGCTGCCACGACTTGAAAAAAACAAGAAAAAATGTTGGGGTAGAAGCGACGCCATTTCCCCCGCGCCGACGAAGAAGAGCGTTGATTGGTTCATTGATTGCGCCGCATTGTGTTGAATCGCGGAGATTGTTGGAGCGGTCCCAAGAATGGTCCGGACAGACAAGACGGATGCCAAACGTCGGCGAGCGAGAGGACGGGAAGGAGGGGACCGTGATAAGTGAAACATGGCCGTGACGCATTACGGGGGGGTGTACTCATGCCGTGCACGACCGTAGTCGTATGACCATAGATCCTCGCATCCGTGCAATGCCGGGACGGAGAACGTTGAGTTTTCACCAACCAGGCAGACACTACTTGCGCTAAGCGCGAAGCGCCGTGAGGCATCGAGCGAGTCGCATGGAGGGTGAGCTGAATCCTGCTAAGAACCGCCTGTGAGGCGGGCTTGAATATGGACGACAGCCTCCAATGGATTGGGGCAAGCAACAGCAACTACTAGATGCCACAACCGCGCCACCAACACCACCAACACCCTACTTTCAACAATACCCCCTACACTACCCTACACCAACAGCAATGCCAACACACACCACCACCAAGAACAGCCACAACTAGTGCCAATACCACCACCAACATCCACACCAACACAAAACACAAAACAACAACCCTGACGACCACCAACCGCCACCGTCAACACCAACACCAACGAAAGCACGAGCAACACCGCCACCAGCAACAATAACACACCATCACCAACACCAACACCAACACATATTATACCAACAACATAACTACACACAAGGAGTCAGAACACAACCCCACCACCAACAGCAAGACCACCTCCCTAGATAGTAGCGAGAAAACGATCGCTATTTTAGGAGAAAAGATGGTGGCCACAGGCGGCGAAACAGGGAGGGGACAGGATTAGCAAACCAAATATTTAATATTTGTAATATATGAAAAAAAGAAGAAGTAATGACCGCCCAAAATGTTGGACGTGTCTCTACTAGGAGTAGTAACATTGGTGCGTCTCGAAAGGGATGCGTGGTCAATGGTCAACTGACCAAGGCAAGCAACGAATGAGTACGCCCCCCCACCCCCAACGAACATACACCAATGATCACAACAACAACAACAACAACAACAACTGACGTCGGTCACCAAAACTAATAACACCAACAACCAGCACCACTGACACCAACACCACCGACACCACCAAAAACACAACCAGCAACAAAACTAAAAGAGGTGTTGGGGGTACTTACTCTCTTCCTGTGTGGCCCCGTGCTTTCCGTTTGCGATGTTGCGACCGATATTTCCGGCAAAAAGGACTGGCTCTTGCCCCACGTACCCGATCTGGTACAAACACACACAAAAAACGAACAATCAACAGACAAGCGAGCAAACACGATCAGCCAAAGCATATCATGGCGTATACACCAGTTGCAGGGACCAACACACTATACTGCAGCCGCACGTATAATACTCGACCTGGCACGAGTAAACAAGCAAGCAAACACGCCAATAAGCGAGCGAGGCCAGCGAGCGAGCAAGCAAGCGAGCAAGCGAGCCAGCGAGCAAGCAAACAAAACAAGCATACAAGAAAAAAAACAAATAAAAACATGATCCGTTGAAATAACAACCAAACAAACCATATCGTAACATGTAAGGTAGCAGCAGAAGGGAGTGACCCACTACGTACTGCATACCAACCGTACCAAGGTAATACGAGTAGGTGTTCTACTAAAGCTGTCAAAAATACGTCAGCTGCGAGTACGTAGGAGATCCCATTTGAGCGGTTGATAAGCAACTTTGACAGCTGCGTGATACGTCGAGGGCGCCACGTTCCATACTCCATTTGTACTGTTGTACTTGAAGTATACCACTCTGTTCCGAAATGTAATGGCCGTTTTTATTGAATGATAATGTACGAACGGCGCTTATATTTCGGGTCAGAGCAGTACGGTATTTGCTAATTCGCCCTACGATGCAGTGGAAGAGAGCAAAATACTACTGCATGCGGTATAAAGCAGTTGTACGGAGCAATATACTACGGCAAATCACAGCAGTCGCGAACAGTACGTATACGACAGCAGTCGTAGGGTATCGTAGACTCGAAGGTACAGCAACAGCAGTTTTACGAGGCAGTATTAATATTGTACGGCAAAGCAAGAACGACAACAACAACAACAACACTAACACGGGAACAACAATACAACAACAGGGGCCCAGTCAATAGACTACTGCAGGCTCAGGTACAACATTAGCTCAGCAGTAGGGAGCATTACCAAACCACAACCATCATACCCATCACCATCGCCACCACCACCACCACAACCACCACCACCACAACCTCCACTGCAAACCACCACCATTACCACCATTACCGCCATTACCACCATTACCACCTTGTCTTTTCCGAAGGAGTTCCTTATCTCTCTCCAACACTGATTATGTTGAAAGAAAAAAAAAGTGATGTCTACGTGTGTAAAAACAAAAAGACAGATGTAACGATATCGAGGATTTCGCGCCGAAACTCATCTTTGCGAGCTGAGTGTGGTAAATACCTCGATCTGTATAGTATAACGAAAGGTGGATGCTATCGTACTGCTGTAAAAGCCTTTGATGAAGGAGGGTGGGTAGTAGTAAGACACGTCACCCTCGTGCAAGGAAGGAACCAATCAGTAATCAAACGGTGCTGCCAAAACCTGCTGCTGCCGCCACCATCACCACCCCCACGTTGCCGCCTGGTGCCATTAATACTGGTGGACGATTGTCCTTTCACACGGGGATTGATGTTGGTGGCGGGGGAACCAAGCGACTTCACGTTAAAAAAACCGTGGGAGAGAACTTGAAATTAGAATGATCACGCGAAAAAAGAAACCATCAAACAAATTAAAAACCAAACAAAACGAATATATTATAACCCCCCCCCACCACCACCAACACGACCACGACCACCACCACGAGCAATCCCACAGCAGGGGTAGCACTTTTAGGCTCAATATTTTCTGACCGGTTGTGCTTCTCACGTGAGTAACCACCGGATATTACTATTATTTTACTGGTATAGTTGTTTTTGAACTACCGCATTGGAACGTTTGGTCGGATTGCGCGAGCGAATGTTTCCGAAGTCATGTTTCGGGTGACATGTTGAGCTCCTCATGTGAGGAGCTAAAAAAAATCTGCTGCGCCCCTACCGTGGGATGACTCCCACCAACACGACCACCACCACCACCACGACCACCACTAACACCACCACCAACACCACCACCACCACGACCGGCACTTCACCTGCTGCCTGTACCAGGCCACGTTGAGGGTCTTCAAGTCCACCCCATCCAGTTTAACCGATCCCGACGTGGGGTCGTAAAAGCGAAGGAGCAGCTTGGTCATCGTCGATTTCCCCCCGCCGGAGGGGCCCACGAGAGCTAACGTCTTGCCTACGGCAACGTCTAGGCTAAGGGAGCGGTACACCACATCGTCGGGCCGGGCAGGCTGGGGCAAAAAACAAAACAAAAGGGAAGAAGGGAAAAAGTGAAAAAGTGTAAATAGGAGAAGATGAACAAACGATAAAAGTGAAAAAGAAAAAAAGGAGAAGAAAAAACAATAAAACTGACGGGAAATAAAAAAATGACTGAAGAACAAACGATAAAAGTGAAACAAAAAAATGTCAAAACAGGAGAAGAAGAAAAAACGATAAAAGGGAAGAAAACATTATACTCTATGTGTGAAAACAGGAGAAGAAAAAACGATAAAAGTGAAAAAAACAACAACAACAACACTCACGTAGCTGAAGCCGACGCTTTCGAAGACGACATGCCCCTCCACCTTGGTCGGCTTGGAGCCTTCGGTGGAAGACGAGTCTATCGGCGGCACCCTGTCAAGGGTCTCGAACACCTCCACGGCTGCGCCTCGCGCGGTGCCCAGGGCTGCGATACCCGGAGCGGTCTGCCCGAACATCATGGAACCCATTAGCACCGCGAAGATGGAGGCTAGGACGTCTCCGCCGCTTCGGCCGCCGCCGTCAGCCACCTGCGAAAAAACAAAATAAGGAAAACAAAGAAAACAAGGAAACATAACAGGGGAGCACGTCGTGAGCGAAACAAAACAAACAAACAAAAACAAGGAAAAATAAGAGGGGAGCACGTCGTAAGCGAAACAAAACAAAACAAAACAAAAAACAAGGAAAAATAAGAGGGGAGCAGCATGTAAGAGAAAAAAAAAACGACGCCCCACTTTGATCCTCATTTTCGAAACACGAAGACAGAGGAGAAAAAAGCAAACAGCCCCTTAACCGTTTTCGAGGTACAGAGAGACAGGCAGGGAAGAGGTATACTAGAACCAAGTGAAAAACAAAAAATGGTTTGGGTAGTTTCGTCCAGAAATCCCACCCTACCCTACCCTACCCTACCCCGCCTCCTTTACCCCACCCTACCCACCCAACCCCGACCTCTCCCCACCCAACCTAACCCCACCGCACCCCACCACCCCTTCCACTCCCCCCCATGCGGCACCTGCTTCGCGCTGAAACAGAAAAGGAGTCGAGAGTATAGCTCACGTCGGGCCACGCTACCCACGCCTAACGCCCCCCCCCCCCCACCATACACACGGCACCTGCTTTGTGCCGAGCCAGAGAGCGAGAGCATAGCTCACGCTGAAGCCCACCTTGCCCCAGCCAACCCCACCCCACTCGACACCTGCTTTGTGCCAAACTAGAAAGCGAGAGCATATATAGCTCATGAAAAAGGTCATACTAACTCACCACCCCGCCACACCCCACCCCACCCGCGAACCCAACCCTGACGGGCTCAGACCTCGCACGAGTGTGTTCTCACAAACACCAACCCCACCCCACTCGACACCTGCTGCTTTGTGTCGAGCCAGAAAGCGCAAGCATAACTCATGTAGAAGGCCACCCTACCCCCATCCCACCGTTCTTACACACGCAGAGCTCCACCCCACTCGACATCTGCTTCGGGCCGAACCAGAAAGCGCAAGCATTGCTCATGTAAAAGACCACCCTACCCCCATCCCACCCCACCCCACCCCACCCTACTCCGTGCCTGCTTCGTGCCGAACCAGAAAGCGCGAGCATAGCTCATGTAAAAGGCCAACCTACCCCCACCCCACCTCACCCTACTCCGTGCCTGCTTCGTGCCGAACCAGAAAACGCGAGCATAGCTCATGTAAAAGGCCAACCTACCCCCACCCCACCCCACCCTACTCCGTGCCTGCTTCGTGCCGAACCAAAAAGCGCGAGCATAGCTCATGTAAAAAGCCACCCTACCCCCCCCACCCCACCCCACCCCACCCAACTCCGTACCTGCTTCGTGCCGAACCAGAAAGCGAGAGCGTAGCTCATGTAGAAGGATACGAAGAGCATGCCATTGCCGACGCCCTTGGCAATCCCTTCCTTGATCCCGGCCATGTAGGCCCCGTCGAGGTGGGTCGCGTATCGCTTCAGCTCGATCTCCTCGGAGTTAAGGGAGGCTACCGTGCGGATACCGCTGAGAACCTGGCAACAAAAAAAAAAAGAGAGAGAGAGAAGGAAAACAGAAATGAACAAATACTCCGCGTTATGCAAAAACGAAAAAAAAAGAAGGAAAAAAGAAAGAAAGAAAGAAAGACTCCGTGTAAAGCAAAAATGAACGGAAAAAAAAAACAGAAAATTTCGAGAGATGTACATACAAACGGGGGGGGGTGCACCATCTCACATTTAATAGTCTGTATGCCGCACCTTAATCTGTCAACAAGTTATTCGTAGAACGAAGAATTCAGGTGCAGCAGCTAGAGCTAGCGAGCGGTCTGGATACTGCATACCCTCTCGATCATTGCTATTCGTCGAAGTAAGCATTTGCAGCAGCAAGCAATGGGACAGTCTGGATAGTGGATACCTTCCTTACAGCGGTAGGACATACCTGGTACCTGATAAAACACCAGAATTTGTAGACCACTCTAAAATCTACACACTCCGTCGCACGCGCGATCGATGAAGGTATCAAACCATATTTTGCAGTGTTGAATTTTGAGGGGGGGGGAACAACGATCTCTTGTTTGTTTGTTGTGTCCAAAAAATGATATATACGAAGCATCCATCTATTGTAACAAAAACGAAGAATACATTTGTCAGCCAGAAAAACACAAAAAAAAACGAACGTATAATATGCGAAGTAATACAACGATACAAAAAGAGAGAGAGAGAAAATTCGAGCAAATAACGAAACATCAACACAAAAAAACAAGAGCAACAACGAAACAACACAACTCAAATGAAACAAAAACAAAAAACAAAAAACGCCACGGCCGCGCACCTCTGTAGCAACTCCGCCCGCCTTCCCGTAGTAGTCCGATCCCTCCTGACTGCTGCTCGACATAAGCTTAGACAGGATAGCCACGCTGCCGCCTATGAATGGTACGCAAGCCAGCATCACCAGGCCAAGCTCCCAGTTGATGATGATGGCGGTGGCGAGCAGCGCGATGCCTGACGGCGGTAGTCGTGGTGGTAGCAGCAGAAAATAACGAAGGCGTAAACAGCAGAAGACCAAAAACAAAAATCATGAACAGAAAAGAGAAAACAGCAGCAGAGCAAGCAGAAGCAGAAGCAGCATGCAGCAGCAGCAGCAGCCAGAAATGATTTTAAAACGGGGCAGATTACCGAAAACAGGAACACAAATAAAACTACTACGTAAAAAAAACAAGGGAAGTGGGCGGAAGAAACGAGAGGGCGGGGAAGGCACAGGAAAGAAGAGAGCAAACCAAACACACACACAAGAAAAAAAAAAAAAGAGCTTAAAACGGACAAAAAACGAAAAGGAAAAACCAACCAAACAGGCGGAAAAAAAAAACTGGAGCAAAGGCAACGGTACACAGGGTAACAGGTAAAATCAGCATGAGCGAAAAAGCAAAAGCGAGCGTAAACATAATAAATCGGAAAAGGAGACGGGAGGGCAAAACAAAAAACAAAAAACAGAAGAAAGATAATCCAGACTGAATCTCATATTTGCGCATGACGGGTGCGTTTTACATGCACCATGAACCAAGTTTTCACAAAAGTTTGAAAATACACCCCTTAACCCGTGATGGGAAATTTCCTGGAAAATTATCGTTGCGAGTGGGCATGTGACGCTTCGATCGCGCATTCGACGGGGCGGTGTGGGTCCTGGTACGCTATACAGAGGTATATCTACGTCTGTGCTACCCTGCCCCCCTCAGCGCATACATCGATTAAATTCGACGCTGTCGTCCATATATACGATGCAAGAAAAAGTCCGGACCACAAGCGGTTCTTAGGACGATGCAGCTCTCCCCCTTCATGCGACTCGCCCAGCACCTCACGACGGCGCTTCACGCTTGATGTTAGCAAAATGTCTATATACCTAGTCGGTGAAAACCCGACTCGCCCAACACCCCACGGCGCCTTCAAGCCTGATGCTAGCAAAATGTCTAGACCTGGTCGGTGAAAACCCTACGTGGCGCTCCACCCCCCGGCTTACCCAGGTAGGGAAGCGAGCGTCTATGGTCGTACGACTAAGGCCATGCATGACATGCGGCTAATGAGTACACCCCCCCTCACCGCTGAGGCCATTGAGCACGATGTCGCCCACTTTCCTGCCGAGACCGTCCTGCACCTTGGCCATGTTCGCGGTGACGGCCGTGGGGAGCTGTCCCGCCGGGTGCTCGTCAAACCAGCCGATGTCCTGCTTCAGGATGCACTTCACGTATGCTCGCCGCATTCGCAACGCCTGGTATTATTAGATGGATGGGTGAATGGGTGGGTGGGTTTGAGTTTGAGTTGGACTCGGTTTGGTTGCGTTTGGTTTGTTGCTGGTTTGGTGTTGGTTACGCTCGGTCAAGTTGGGTTGGATTGGGTTGGGTTGGGTTGAGTTAGGGCCCATCCCATGTATCCCATTGACCGCATCTCATGTCCCACGCCTCATATTGCCCATCCCATCCCATCCATCACCTGCCCCTCCCCAGCGATGCTCCAGAGGGAGACATGGTACATCCCAGCAATCCGGCCACCATAATCCTATGTGTCGCATCTCCCGTATATGATCCCATCCCATACCCCACATACATCATCCCGTAGCGCATTACATATCGAACACCCCATGCACATTATCCCGTACCCCGTCCTATCCCATGCCACCCCTCGCATAGATAAGCACGTACCCCAGACGCATGGTGCGATAGCGCACGCCTTCTACCACTTTTGAGCCGAAACATTGATGACTGACGGCTAGTATACTCCTCAATAAGCCATTTGCCTTCTATGGCATGCCCATTAGCCTTCCAAGGCATGTCTTGAAAGCAATTTTCCTTCTAGGGTATGTAAGTCATTTGCCTTCTAAGGCAAGCCTTATAAGCCATTTGCCTTAGAAGGCATCCCTTATAAGCCATTTGCCTTCTAGGGCATGTAAGCCGTTTGCCTCAGAAGGCATGCCCTATACGCCATTTTCCTTGAAAGCTATTTGTCTTCTAGAGCATGTAAGCCATTCATGCCCTATAAGCAATTTGCCTTAAGAGCCATTTGCCTTCTAAGGCATGCCTTACTCGTAAGCCATTCGCCTTTTAGGACATGCCTTCTAAGCCAAATATATTGCCTTAGAATAGAAGGCATGCCTTATCGTTGGAAGCCTATGCCACGGGAATTTCCGTCGTCCGTTTGTGTTGGGAGGCGGCTTGTGATTAATAGGTAAAAGAGTAAAAGAGTGCCTTCAACGAGGAGGCTCAGAAAATGTACGTAGCCCTTTGGGACCCCAATATTCCACTGTCCCAAAACATAAGAAACGGTCGCACAGTAATATTCACTATGTTTGGTCCTAATATTTTGGGACATATTAGCAGCGACTTAACAATGATATCCTGTCGGTGCTTCCAATCGATCGTCTACGAGCAGCATGCGTGCAGCAGCACAGGGAATATATCGTGTTGCAGACGTGCCGTACGTATGACCTTACATTTGTAACTCGATCGCCAAGGTATTGTCACACACCCCCAACCCCACAGTCAAAGTTTCCCTATACTATGATCAAGTCCCAAGAGGGTTAAGGCGCTACCCCTCGAAGGCAAACATGCACGCGTCCCCCATCCCACACCACGCCCCTCACCTGTCTCTCGCCCGCGATGCTCCATAGGGACACCATGGTAAATCCCGCCAGGCCCGCCACGGCTCCGATGATCCCGAAGATAACGACGAAGCTCTCCACGCTTTCCAGGATGGACGTCTCCTCCGTCTCGGCGACGGGCTCGCCTAGCTCGTCAAGGGTGCTGCCGAAGTTCGCGATGAACAACGGCATCATGCTGCAGTTGGAAGTGCGGTATGGTACGGAATGGGGCCAGACGGGATGGGTCGGGACGGTACGGGACAGATCAGGACCGAGAACGACCGAACAGTAACGAACAGGACCGAGCAGGACAGCACAAGACACGACAGGACAGGACAGGAAATGACAACGAAATAAATTTCCCGGGATAACCCAACCATGGAGGACAGGACAGCACAAGACACGACAGGACAGGACAGGACAGGGCAGGACAGGACAACTAAATACAATTTCCCGAGATAACTCAACCAGGAAGGAGCAGAAAACACAGACTTACTTGTACCATTCTCCCGAGAAAGACAAGTCATGCTGCGGGGGGTGGGGGTTGGAGGCGCGGTACGGTACTACTGTACGGCACTGTACCAGACGAGGTGTCCCAACAAAATGGTTGCAGTTCTTGAGGGGTTGACGTTCCGCCGCAACGCTAATTTGTTTGGTCCCCGGGGTAATGCTTTAACGTGTGTTAGAACAAAAACAAAAAAAAAACTGAAAACTGAAAACACTGACGCAATCAGGCCGGGACGGGACGGGGCGGGGGGGGTGCCAAATAAGCATCGTTGCCGTTTTTAAGGATCTAACTAATTCCCCGCGAGGTGTCGACGCCAAACTGTTTGCGGGTGATAGTTCAACACGCTTCCCTGCAAGAATTCAACTTCCCGTTAACACTATGCATTAATATGACACACTCCCGGAACAAAACCGTTTTTACTGGCTGTTGGTGACAAACACTCAACTTTTCCCGCAGGAACATTTTGTTTCCCCCCCCTCCCCGCGAAAACCTAAACCCCCTGGAAACAAAACAAGAAAGCTATATATTTGCTGGTGGTCACACTTAGCTTCACGCTGAAACACACAAAAAGAAAAAGAAAAAAGAAAAAAAGAGGGGATACTATTTAATACCAAGGCACGTATGCTATATACGTATCATACGTACCTGGTAGTTGTGGTTGTTTTCGCGCCAAACTAAACGTTCCAGCAACACACTGATGTTGTTGTTTTTGTTGGTTTTATCTTTCAGTCGAGTGTCGTAAATTGCTAGAAAATTACTAAAAATATTCCCGGGAGCCAAAAAATCGTATTTGGTGTGGGGACACACGCAACTTTCCTCCCGGTAAAAGAAAAAACATTCCAGGGAACAAACACTATTACCGGCACAGCAGTAATCAGGACCAAATGTGCTTAGTGAAAATGCTTACCACGCGTGAAGGCAGGCCGCCAACGTCCCGATGGCCATGAACAGCTTGTCGTTGCTGTCGGCGTACGAAAACAGCTTCCCCAGCGGCACCTGCATGCCAAAAAAACAAACAAACAGGGAAAAAAAAAAAAAAAAAAAAGTGCTGAAACAACATCGAAAAAACAAACAAACAAACAAACAAACGTGGTGAAACAAACTAAAACACACACACAAAAAGATACACAACTTTTTGGCTGCGAGTTAAAAAAAAAAGTGAAAGATCCCTCAAAACCCATGCTTGCAAAAAAGTAAAAACACGCCAGGTACCACTTTGTCCCTGGACATAACGGCCGTTTTGATCCAACACAAATACAAATACTTCGTACAGCAGTACCAGGTAGGTATATGATACACCCCACCCAAGATGAGAGCATTCTCGAGTTAACAATTAAGAGCGGCTTGCACTAAAACTATGTATTGCCCAACTACAGCAGTACGCGACAGATGTTAAGAATCTCTTATTTTTGATCAGACTGGAACTATTACCTAAGATTGGGTGTGTTCCACACTATTTTCAGTAGTAAAGATATCGCATTCTTATTTTCCCCAAAAAAAATCGGTCTCAAATTCTTCAAATTGTCATATTATTAACGTATGCCGCGTACTGTACGCATAAGAGTAATATGCAGGCAAGAGCACGTGTTTCGGTTTAAGAACAAGGCTGTCACGCAACGGTCGTAACTCGGGGACCCACTACTACTACTACTACTACTACTACTACGTACTGTGTTCCAAAGCGTATCATAGCCCTCTGTCCCAAAAATAGAAGAGACATTTTGATTAAACAGAAATATACAAACGACCCATTTACTTAGGGACAAAGTGGTGCATACCACGTTATCAAAGTACAAAGCCGGTCGCCCCGGTGGGCTAGCAGGTAACCACGAAGCCTGTAAGCGTCAAGAAAGCGAGTTCGAGCCCCGCCGAATGCATGCTCGTAGGCACTTTTTCTCGCAGAAAATATCTTGACTAGCAGAAAGCGCGAGAGCGTGAGTTAGCAAAATTCGATGAAAGTCGACGAGCGTTGGGAAGGCTGAACCCTCTGCGCGATAAAAATGAAGGCAAGAACCGTAGTGGGGGAGGAGGGAGAGGAGCCTACTTTGTGACCCCGGATCTGAGTTACGACTAGGGAGGGAGAGACGGAAGCGCGAGGATAATGCATGGGATAGAGAAAAAAAAAAAAAAAATGAGTAGCAGGCAGCATGACGTCCAAGCTGAGGGAAATCACCATGACGCTGTTTTTCCCCTCCTTTCATTGGTCAATTTTGGCGGTTTTCATGCTGGCGGTGGTGAGAGGCGTTATGCAAGAGGAGAGGGGACGCGACACCACTTACTTCAAGAACAGGCAACAGCAACAAAAGCAACAGCACCAACACCAACACCAACAACACCAACACCAACAACAACACCACCACCAACACCACCAACAACAACAACGACAACAACAACAACACCAGCAACAACAGCAAAAATAACAATAACACAACACACGTTGGTTTTCCACCACCAGGCAGGCATCGCTTGCACCAAGCGCAAAGCGCCGTGAGGTTATCGTATATAAGTTGAACCAAGAGTCGACGGCATCATATCATACGCACAAATCATATGTGCATATTATTAAAATCGAAGTACCACACTCAGCTTGCAAATATTCAACTATTAAGATGAGTTTCGACGAAATCCTCCATCTCACAGCTGTTGTTTTTCAATTTGCTTCGTACGTATAAATAAGTATAATTAAAATAGTGCAATGAGGCTGGAAGTTTTGCCGTCTTACCACTGTCCCGAAATATAATCAACACTTTTATTTAATATTATTATAAAAATAGTGCTTATATTTCGGGACGGATTGGAATATAATAGTATGGTCTGTCGTGATAACTTGATCTGCCTGTGCGTACGTATACTGGTACATACTGGTCTATACCTGGTGTATACGTGTATACCGTACGTGCTGCCCATCCGTCTGGAAATGTAACGATTATCATATCATATCATATCATATCATATCCTATCCTATCCTATCATATCATATCATATCATATCATATCACACCATATCATATCATAGGACTGCTATATAGAAAAAGGCATCAAAATCATTTGTCCGTGGGCAGATATTCGTTTCCGAGCGTATTCGGATCACAACTATCAATAACGACTCGTATACAGTACAGGACAACTAACAAGAAACAGGCTAACAAGAAAGCCAGACTGAGATTTACTAGAGGAAATTGGGAAATTCGGGAGTCGTTATCTTGAAATTAGTGTAGAAAGCACCCCCTCTTCAAATAAGAAATCCAGCCTGGACCAGATTTGCTTTTCTTATTAGGTGTCCTGCACTGTATACGTAGGACCCATGCAGACTCACGTGCGAAGAAGAGGACAACTATTGTTGTTATTATTATCAATAGTACGGTAACTCTGTCCGGACATGTGGGGTCCGTTTGAGTACAAAAACAAAAAAAGGGGGGGGCATTTAGATTTAAGATGCGGTAGATAAGTCACGAATTACTTGTTTAAGGGACACGAAAACACGGCACTTACGTTTATACCATACAAAGTACGATACGATCGGCGTATGATATAATACATATTATACATATATACATACCGGCATATCATATGTACATATATACAAAGTAATGTGCGTCAGTCTACAGTCTACAGCAGTCTACTACGGTAGTACGTACGTACGTACCAGGTAATAATAATTCAATGAATTAATTGTTGGGGTTTTGGGTATCATACTCGTACAAATATACATAGTAGACTGACGAAACGTGTATGCTATTAATATTAAATAGTAACAAAAAATAAAAGCGTACCACCCTGGCCATGGCCATGCCGTGGCCGTGCATGCTGCTGTGAGAGTGTGAGCATCAAACGGGGCTTATACATACGTACTTCCATCTAGAGTGGTGCCATGTATATATCGTACGACAAAACAGTACTACTGCTGTATGTCCATACATATATACGAGTATTTGTAAATGCTAGGCTCCAGTTTAGTGGTCACCAATGTAAATGCTAGGCTCCAGCCGTCGTCGTTGCAGGCGCGTACAAAGAAGTGGCCTAGGAGAGGTCCCGGAGCGGTGGCCCCTTGTAGCCGAGCAGAGTTATTTCGTGATATTTAGCAAGGAGTATATTCATTGTTTGGTTCGGGGAGACGAGATGAATACCAAGTAAAGTCCTTACGATTCCAGACATGAGAGAGTGGCGGTGTCTACCGGGTGATGCTCGTCGACAAATCCATGCGAGTCGGCGAGGGAAGAAAAGGCCGCACGAAGTCTTCTCGCGATGAAAAAATGCAAAAAGGCAAGAACCGTACGTAGTGGGAAGGAGGGAGAAGAGCCTGCTTTTGTGACCCCGGATCTGAGTTACGACTATTGATGTTAATATTATGGAGAGATAAAAAGGAGGGCGACAACGATATGCAAAAGGCAACAACAGTGCGTAGTGGGAAGGAGGGAGAAAGGCCTGCTTTGTGACCCCGGATCTGAGTTACGACTATTGATATTAATATATAGTATGGCGACAACAATAAATGGGATGGAGAAAAAAACGTATACCTGGTATATATACGTATATACTCGTATCTACGAGTATACCATACATACTGTATAACATGTTTTGGGTACGGTACACTTTTGGCACGCGCGCTCGAACGCCGCTGTCAATGTCAAAAACGTATTTCCGACTGGGGTGGTACCTGCTGTATACCACTCTGTACCTAAATATAAGCACCTTCTACACAATAATATTCAATAAAAACGCTGCTTATATTTTGGGACACAAGTGGTATACTATATACTCGTCGGAACACTATAGTATACCTGGTACGTTTATTTCAGACTGTTTAATTTTAATTTTAATTTGATTAAATTTTTCCTTCCCCCACAAATAGACACACACTTCCTGAATTCTACAGCCTCAGATTGTGTCCCCCTCATACGGGATGTACATCCTACATGAGGACATATAAAATCCGTAAGTACGCGCGATCGAAGTATTACACTCAGCTAGCAAAGATGAGTTTCGACGAAATCCTCGAGCTCACAGCTGTTGTTTTTTTTTTTTTTTAATATATAACGTGTGCTCGTCGCTTTTTTCGGGGAGACGAGGCGAATACGGACCAAAACATTCATTGCATTTCCGGACACAAGTGGTATCATTCTCATATCATATCATATAATATAATATCATATCATATCATATCATATCATATCATACCATAACATACCATATAATATATTATCATATCATATCATGTCATATCGTACCATATCATACCATACCATACCATAACATACTTTTTTTTTTTTTTTTTCCATCCCATTTATTATCTTCGCACTTCCGTCTTTCTCCCTCCCTAGTCGTAACTCAGATCCGGGGTCACAAAGTAGGCTCTTCTCCCTCCTCCCCCATTACGGTTCTTGCCTTGGTTTTGATCGCGAGAAGATTTCAGCACTTTTTTCCCTCGTCAACTTTCGTCGAATTTTGCTTACCAACGCTATAATATGCGCTCTCGATGGTCGGTGTCATTTGACAATAAAAACCTCCATGGGGAGAATCGAACCCTCGACATCCGGCCCTACAGGCTTCGTGGCTACCAGTTAGACCACCGGGGCGACCGGCTTATATAATACATTATCATACCATATCATATCATATCATATCACATCACATCACATCACATCACATCACATCACATCACATCACATCACATCACATCACATCACATCACATCACATCACATCACATCACATGATATGACATCATATCATATCGTATCGTATCATGCCATACCATACTATACCATACCATACCATGCCATACCATACCATACCATACCATACCACACCACACCACACCACACCATACCATACCACATCATATAATATCATATCATATCGTATCACACCACAAATCAGTCGTTTTCCGGGTGAACAAGCGGAACCCAGCCATCATGACCGCAAAAGCTACGGGAGCTATCGATATTGTCGTCCATCCTCTATCATATGATATCATATGATATCATATGATATGATATCATATCATATAGACGCACTACGACTACTGTACGTAAAAACATTCGACCACCGTATATATATAATATATATATATATCGTACGAGACGCGTGCTACGGTAGAGGTATATAGGTATATACTGCTGTAGCACATTCTGGCTCAAATCCATTCTAAATGACGGCGGGGCTCCTTAAGCCATTTAGGACTGCAGTCCCGATGTGGGGACAAAACACTTGGAATTAGACTGTGTTATCCATTTCTAGACAGTGCAGTTCTAAGCTCTAAAACGGTTCACCCAAATTCGTCGGAATTGAATTTTTCGTTTTATACTTAACCCTCGTATAGGACTGGAGTCCCGTTTTGGGGACAAATTACTTAGAATTAGAGTGGATTGTCCCCAAAACGGGACTGCAGTCCTAAAAGGGTTAAGGCCACGGGGTTGTTGATCGGGTATATACATATAAATAGCACCTTTATTTTCGACAAAAAACAGTTTTCGGTTGAGGCATAGATAGAGCGTCTCAACCTTCTAAGGCAAATGGCTTATAAAGGCATGCCTTAGAAGGCAAATGACTTACATACCCTAGAAGGAAAATTGCTTTCAAGACATGCCTTGGAAGGCTAATGGGCATGTTGATCGCCCTCCGGAAAAAAATCAGTGCACCTCTACCCGGTACCATGCGTCACGATATCACATAGGTATAATTTTGGCACGCGCGAACGTTGAGAGTCTCCACATAGTCCTCAGGCGGTCGAGCTGTTCGTCACAGCAGCCGAGAGACCAGCGACGAAGGTCAACCGAAACCCGGGCTGCTCCGGCATGTTGGCATCACATCACATCACATCACATAACTTTACTTCAAGCGTCATCTCCTTCCCCCAAGTAGTGCCTACGTACGTACATACGTATCGTGCCGTACGAGCATTCCCTCGTTAGATGGCATGGCTTCATAGCGCCATCTCTTCCCTCTTTCGCCTCATGTCTCGTTATATAGATGACGTGTGAGAAAACAGTTAAGAGCTGTGATGCCGTGTATTAGCGTTGAAAAATCGAACGACAATATCGACTTCGAAACGATACGATACCGACAATTAAAAAAAAAAAAGTACGTCGTAATCGAAACGATTTCGGTATGCGGAATATTTTATCGAGATACGATACCGACCGTAAGCAACGAAACTAATCGATACAATTTCGGTATTCAATATTTGATATATATCAAAGGCTTCCTTCAGTATCTGCATACAAAAACGGGGATGCCAGGGGATACAGAGGACGAAACACGTTCGATACTTCCGATATACCGAAAAAATCGATATTTCGATAAAATATCGAACAGTTCGATACTCGTACGATACCCAACACTACGTACACGGCCACAGTAAATAGGACCAAATATTGTTAGTAAAACTAGGGAAATATATACATAGGTTTTTGAGTATGCCGTAGGTCCCTATTGGCAGTGGTCCCCCGTCGTAATAACGTAATAACCGTGACATATGTTCAAATATGTTTTCCCCTCCTTCTCTCCTCCTCTCTCCTTCAGAAACGCATTTGGTGGTACGAGTGATCAGTAGATAGATTAGTACTGCCAGTACATGCTGCCTGTAACAGTGCCTAGCCCTACTTACATCCGTCCTACCCTTTCTATCCCTCATACACCCCTTAAAAAGGGTCCGTTCCACAGGGGGTTTCCAAGTTTTTCATTAGCATTTCAAACATTATATATATATATATATTTACGTAGCGGTTGGTACTGTCATCAAAAAGAATAGAACGGCGGTGCCCCGATGATGCCCAATACCTCCCCCCCTCTACCCCGCCCTCCGAAGAAAAACAAACAAAACAGAAAACGAAAACTACCTCTCACCTGAGGCTTCGCTTCCGCCTTCTCTTTCCCGCCAGCCTTATCGACACTGGCATCGCCATTTGCAGCACCGGCACCACCATTAACCGGAGGACTCTTTTTTTGCGAGGAGGGGGGGGTCAGAGGTACCGCCTGCGTCGGGGACTCCGTGGAAACCCTTGTGGCGACTACGGCGCCATCTTCCACGGAGTCCTGGGAAATTAAACAAAACGAGGGGGGGGGGGGTTATTGTGTTAGTGGTGGATATCGGATATCGAAATAAACTAGTGATGGATATCGGGTATCGGACGGTTTGTGAGGGAGGGTGTACTCATGTCGTGCATGGCCGTAGTCGTATCTGTGATGGGTGTACTCGATATTCTTGCATGGCCGTAGTCGTATGGTGGAGGGGGAGGGTGAGGGGGGGTAATCTATTAGTGATGAAAACTCGGATACCAGCTCCTTTCCTCCCCCGATCACGAACGACGCAAGCGGTGGACTAGCCGTCGCTGCTACCGTCCCTTTTCTATGCGTCCTACTACGTACGGAGTAAATGTGACAACAGCATCAAGAATAACACCAACACCAACAACAACAACAACAACAACAACAACAACAACAACAGCAACAGCAACAACAACACCAACACCAACACCAACACCAACACCAACACCAATCAACAACATCGTTCATTCAAGTTGCCAAAGAGGATTAATGTCGAGCTACTCCACCACCTACTGTTTGCTATTGCCATATCGCCATATCGCCATGCCTGCCTACCGACATCAGTATGCTGGATAACTCTTACAAACAGCTTTACCTACCCAAATCTGTCCCGGAATATAAATACCGTTTGTATTAAATAGTACCATGAAACCGGTAATTATATTTTGGGAGATAGTGGTATATACAGTAAGTACCATTCTGGTCGTAAATATAGGGATCGTTTGATCTTCATAATAATGACTACACGGTTCTTATATTTCAGTCCAGAGTGATATATATATGTATATTCCTCTGCGGCGAGAAGCAGAAAAAAGTACCCAAAATATTATCAAGAATACAGTACAGGACACCTAATAAGAAACAGGAAATCTGGTTCAGGCTGGATTTCTTATTTGAGAGAGGGTGCTTTCTACACTAATTTCAAGATAAGGACTCCCGAATTCATTATTTTCTCTTAAATCTCAGCCTGGATTTCTTATTATAGCCCGTTTCTTATGAGGTGTCCTCTCTACTGTAGGCTATTACGGTGGACCATAGTATACAAGACCAAAATTAATTAGTCAAAACAAGTAAAAATGTAGGTTTTTGTGTGTACCTTAGGTCCTATTTACTACGCCCCCCCCCCCGTAAATCGTGGTACCCTCGAATGCTGCTATGAATAGAGTTGATTCCGTGAGTTATAATCGGATTCCACGTGGGTCAGACTTTTTTCAAAGTTTATTTGCAAAAACAGGAAGAAAACACTCGCCACCACCAAACGGCCATCACTTTTGGACTTCATGTTAATATGTAAAGGAGAGCGTTATTAGAGAAACGGAAACTTCTGAGAACAATCCGTGGTTTCTTCGCAAGAGAGAGAATGAGGCATGTTGGCTCTACTCTGCGTGCTTATTTTGAAAATATAACGTATTTTGTGTTAGTTGGTTAATCGCGTAGTAGGTGGGAACTCTCAAGTGGATATCATACAGCACGGGGTGGTGCTGGTACATAGGCGGGTAGAACGCGCGAAACAGACAATGCTTGCCCCAGCTGGCCAGACGTTTCGGGGCCAGACATAACCGTCATTTCATATTTCATGCGTTATCAAGGGATTGCAGCGCCAAGCTCGGAAAGGAATGGTGAAGACATGTCAGCCGGCAGCACACTCCCTCCCACGCTACAGAAAAACACAACAAACCACCAACGCAATTCGAAAGATATACGTACAACGAACAGTACTTATCTTTGCGTCCAGAATGGTATCCATCTGTGGCAAAAAGAAGAAAAACCCCCCGGAAAATATTAAATATAGGTTACCTCGTAGTGGTACCCTCAAATGCTGATAGAGTTGATTTCGCGAGTTCGATTCCCACGTGGGTCAGACTTTTGAGCTTATTTGCAAAAAAAAAGAAGGAATCAACTGCTGCTGAGAAACGCTCAGCAGCGTGGGTAGAGGCGCAATTCGATTCGAGACGACGAGGGAAAGGAAAGGCTGAAGTCTTCTCGCGATCAAAAAAAAAAAAAATCAAGAAGAACCGTAGTGTGGGGAGGGAGGAGGCAGAAGCGTCTACTTTGTGACCCCGGGTAAGAGTTACGAGTGTTCATAGGAAGGAGAGAGAAAGGAAGGGCGAACATGATAAGTGTGACCCCGGTCCTCATATTTGGGAGGGACTTTTTGCGGTTTTTCTGCTTCTTGCTAACTGTCCTTTGTCCTTTGACTTCGGGACACAGGCAGGCAGTGGGGTATTCAAGAATAACACCACTCTAGTATTTGAGTACCACTCATGTATTTAAGTACCACTCTCCACTCATGTATTTAAGTACCACTCTCCACTCATGTATTCAAGTACCACTCTCCACTCATGTATTAAGTACCACTTAGGGCGTCAATATAAGGACCGTTTAGTCTTCACAGTAACGCTTAAACGGTCGTAACATATCGCCGTTCAGAGTGATATTTTATTTTCATCAGCGGCAACGAAGCAGAAAAACGAAAGATGAGTACTGTACCGTTTAAATCAACTATTAAATAGTAATAACTAGGTGTTGACTGATACGGGAGGCCATCGTCAACAGGACCACCTATTGTGAGTAAAAATAGGGAAACATATAGGTGTTTGTGTGTACCTTAGGTCCTGTTCACTATATGGAGGAATATCGTCGAAACTCAAATTTTCAAGCGGCGTGATGCTTCGATCGTATATGCAAATAATATATATATATATATCATATCATACGACGATACACTTTTCTGTTTCTAGTGGTTGGTACTTTTGAGGGGGACTGATTGGCACTCACGCCGGCCATTTTTGTTTTTTTGTCGGACGGCAAAAAAAAAGGATCAAAATGGTTAAAAAAAAGGATCAAAATGGTTAAAAAAAATGATGAACCAACCTAAATAGCACTACTACTTGTAGCCACACATACAGCAGCAGGACAGACGACGATCTAAACCATCTAACATCATCTAAATCATCTACTGTCTGTAGATCGTCATCTGTCTAGATCCTAACTAACCCGCCGTTAAGATATATACGTTGTGCAGGATCCACTGTAGGATCTATAATATGATGAAACGCAGTCCAAGATCCAACTCACGAAGAGTACGCCCTAGATCAGGCAGCATGCATGGCTCCCACATAGCAACATGAGCTAGATCATACAGATCATACAGACCACACAGATCACACAGATCATGCAGATCATACAGATAAGGAATCTATCTGCCGCTGACAGATCTAGGCGACCAAATGAGGATCGGTGATTATGTCAGATCTAGGCCACCTTATACCCTACCACACCTGGTATTATACGATAATACCAACAAAAAAATACGTTAGTTTTTGAGGATTGCCACGACGATGGCAAACAAAATCGGCAACGTAAAAAGTGTTGATGCATATATAATAAGTGAAGTCATATTATGGTATTGGAAAAGCAGCCAGCCACAACAAAAATTTCGCTCGTGGCTCGTGGCACAAGCAGTATCTGGTACCAACATGTCCCGAAAAATAAGCAACATGTTTGGTATTGATACATACCCTGGTACTCAAAACGATCCTTATGTCAAGGGACAGAGCGGTATGCTGCTGCGAACACGCCCCCCCCAACCCCCCCTTAACGTCCAAGCGATGAGTGCCCAAAATGCCGCGGCCGTCGCGGTATAAAGCAGACAAAAAACGCAGCCAATCTGATCACTGGGGTCATACAAATGGAAGTGAAATATTTCACATCGGTGGCATGCTGAAAATACAGCTAGTAGTACCGGGTAAAAAGGCTTCTCGTCTGGTTGAAACTCGGGGTTACACCCGGGTGACACCTGTGTTACACTAAAAGAAGAGTGTCGTCAGCTTGCGTGTGTCGCAGCATGAGCGACGACATCAACCCTAGAGGACGGAATATGAACCATGCGCAAGGAAGCAACGACGCCCCAACGCCAATACGATCGCCACCGACACCATCGACACAAAACAAAGATAACAGCAGTGCCACCACCAACACCATCCTGCACAGCCCACACCCACACGATCACCGTCACCCATGCCAACACCAACACCAACACCACCACCACTACCTACACTAACACCAACATCACCACCAACACCAACACCGACAACACTACGTACTACCACTGACACCAAAAACAGCACCAACAGCAGCATCAACAACAACACCAACAGCAACAATAAAACACCAGGCTGACGCTTCAGCTTGCAGTTGAGCAGGAAGTAAAACGATGTGTGACTCTCTCGCTGTGTGCGTACATATGTGCCACCTCAAGCAACACACTTTCACACTTCTGACCAGTCATATAGATCACACGTATAGATCACATAGATCATTCCCACGTCATGATCCAGATCTGTCACGGCGGATATATTCCTGATCTGTATGGTCTGTATGATCTGTATGATCTGTATGATCTGTACCGATCTACTGCAGCTCGCATTGTCGGGTGGGAGCTGTCAAATCTGCATGGTCTACGAGAAGCACAACGTTTTTCTGGATTGGATCTGTACTATACAGATAAATCAAATCCTGCACAATGCATCACAACGGCAGGTTAGGATGTAGATGATCTGTAGATGATATAGATGATCTGTAGATGATCTGTAGATGATCTGTAGATGATCTGTAGATGATCTGTAGATGATCTGCCTCATGACTAAAACTGGCTCTAAAGGCCATTTCGATATGTAATTACCGTATCAATCTGTTCCAAAATTTAAGGACAGCTCGTACAGTAATATTTGATAGAAGCGTTTATTATATTTTGGGACACAGCAGTGGTGTCACGCTTTTGGAGATGAAACTACTTGGAATTAGTGTGGTGGGAAAGCTTTGCAGTGCTCAAACCTTCTCTTACCACAAGAAAGAGCAAGTTGACAATGACCGCCTACATATCATACCAACAATGATATCATACCTACGTACTCGTAATGTGTACGCATGTACCAAAACGAAAAAAGAAATGTTTGCAGAACATGAAAATGAAGGGTTGCAATATGAAGAGTGAGCACTGCGTCCTGAATACCCTGGTAATGCATACATGCATACTGCTGTCAGGAAGAACGGAGAGTGCATCATAAATGCTGCATGCTGTACAAATAACATTACTTGGGGTCGATGACCAGAACGAAGAATAAGAATAAGGCAACCTGCAACGGTGTCATTAGTACTATTAATACTAATAATAGTGCAAGTGGGGTACACCGTATACTCTGGGGTACCCAGGGACCAAACATGGCTGTTTTGGCCATACCCTACTGGACACATTCTGGATTACCCGGGTACCAAAAAAGGTTGTTTTGGTCACTCTGGTATACCCCCAGAGTATATAGTATATACGCGTACCCTATTGGATACATTCTGGGCTACCCGGGTACCAAAAATGGCCATATTGGTCATTATCGGGTACCAAAAACGTTAAATTTGGCCATACTCGAGTAGGTACCCGGATATGCCAAGAGCATGTACCCGAGATACTGCACACATTCTGGGGTACCGGGCACCATAAATAGGTGTTTTGGCCATACTCGCGGCCAACGAGTACTGTACTCGCCAAACCTGGGAAACATAAAAAGCTGGGTACGTATGATACTCGCGAATATTTTAGATTGTTTTATGCACATATACACGGATGTTCGTATAGTATACCTTAAACGCAAGACGAACAAACCATAAAAATGAAGTGTATGGGTTTTAGACTGCCCCTTACAACTCCCTCCCCCCCCCCCCCCCCAAAAAAAGGGTGCTCGCGAGTATGTTATTTTTTGTATGGGTCTTAGTATGTTATACTAAAGCTCATACAAATGAAGTGTATGGGTTTTAGAAAACCCATGATAAATAAATCGTATGGGCCTGAGTGTCACCGTACTAAAACGCCATACAACGCTCAAACCGGAAGTTGGTAGAGAAGGGAGAGGGCTTGCTTCCCCCCCCCCCCCCCCTTGTGTTTTCGTTGTTTCGGAGTGCTCATGAGTGATCAACGTTGAACAACAATACCTCTCGTATACACGATGGCTGTAGTTTGCTATACTAAACGCCACACAATTAGAAGGACCCGCAAACTCATCAAGTATGGAGCGCTACTCGTACACCGTGACGATTATTTGGCAGGGAGGCTTTGTACACGCTAGTACCCTGGGTTTTTTTTCTCGAAGGAGGCACGAGTACACACGAGTACACATCTCTCCAGACTCCAGAGTAGAGAGACACAGAGACAGAGCACCATGTTTTGCGCAGAATTTTTCAGAAACCAATCACAGAGCGGAGAACGCACGTATAATATAAATATATACACGCAAGGACTCAGTTTTTTTCTTAAAATAGGTATATGATATATACGAGGACACATTCATATATATCCCCTGAGTACAGGAACAGACACGGAGCACCATGTTTTGCGCAGAATTACTCATAAAACAACTGCAGAACGGAGAACGCAAGGCAGAATGGACCAAAAAAAGGCAGAACGAAGAATAGCACAATGCACCATGCACCATGCACCATCACAAAAACAAACGAAAAGAGTGGGCACCCCCCATATTCTTTCTCCCTCTTTCGCTAAAATAATTAAGTAAACCCCTTCCAGATAAATATCAACCCCTCGTAGCCAGCCACACAGCAGCATGCGACATCACCCGCAGTAGTAGCATGCTAGGCCAAGCTCGAATTCTTAGGTGTGGCAGGGTGTGCCCTACACTAATTCCAGTATTAAAAAGACCACATTCTTACCGTTTCTATCACCCCCCGGTGATGACATAACCCCCCCCCCCCCTAGAACGAATTTCCAAGTTGACTACCTCGACTAGGGGGAGGGTGGAAACATCGGATACGTAAGACATATATACGAGTATATACTTGTATGTCGTATATACCTAGTGATTGCGTAGGTTATCGGTAGTCCATCCAAAATCTTCGCTTGCTGGATATCGATATAGATACATATTATGTATAAATATCGATACCGAGAACTGCCAGTCATCGCATAGATCACAGACCACCATCTACAATATAGATCGATCATCTATTAACCCATTCAGAACTGAAAACAAAATCCCACACAAATTCCAAGTAGTTTGCCGCCAAATACGTGGGACCAGTTCTTAAGGGGTTAATAGAACCTAAGGCCATTCTTATCGGAGCCATAATTTTCCAAAAATTCCATTTTTATTTTAGCGCAATTTTCTAGATTTCAATTTTGTCCATTTTGTTTTTTTTTTCCATTTATTGGAAGAACGCGAGGCCTTCCAAAATATTTTTGCCCTCCGAAGAATTTCCAATATTTCCTTTTTTTCCTTTTTTTTTTTTTTTTTTTTAAACATTGGAAATTATGGAAAAAAGCTGCTCGATAAGAATAGACCCTAATCTGCCGTTAGGAGAACGCTGGGCAGGATCTGGTCAGTATTTATTCAACCCAGAAAACATCTCATTTATACGAGAGCATGCCCATGGTATAAATCTCCGGCTATCCTACGTAGGCAACCCAAGCTAGATTATAGTATACCAGCACAGATCAGGGACGTACGTGTCTTCCCTGCACGAGTTACAGCAGTACGAGCTAGATCATGGAAAAGGGGATCGGTGATCTCCGCCACGTGCGAAAAGTTCAAACTGCTGCTGCTGCTGCTGCTGCTGCTGTGTCGTAGAGTTGCGTATCTCTCTCAGCAAAAACCCAGCACCGCAGCATACGGTCTCTACGATAGGCAGCACGGTAATGAATCATGGAGATCTACTAGTGACAACAACAGCAACAACGTCGAAAAAGCAAGAAAAAATGACAGTAACAACAGCCACAAAACGACACCAACAAACAATCCAAAAGAAGGCTGAGGAGCATACCCATTTGCTCCGATATATAAGCACTGCTTCAATACTAGTATTATACCTAAACGATCACTATATTCATGGACAGAGTGGTGAAAAAAAAACACCGCCACCGATGGAAACAACGACTTGCTTTCTCTCTCACTCGAATATACCGAGTCTCGACATACGATATGTATGTCGAGATATCGCCAATGTCTCATCAAACATGACCACACGCAAGCAAACGCCTGGCAAGGCAGACGGCTTGTAGATCTATGGCAGGGCCGAGCGACTCACCCAAGCTCTCTTGATGCTCGCCCAGTCAGGCAGAACCGGACTGTTAGTAGTAACCGTAGCCCTGAGGTACTCGTAAATCTCGTAATCCTTCATGCCCGGTATGGTTTTGCCTTTTCCTGCACTACTACTACTACTACTACTGCTGTAGTACCCGCAGAGGTGACTGAGCCTGACCAGGCACAGCAGTTGACTGAGCCTGATCAGACGCAGTGGACCCACAATGTACTATTAATAGCAGTAGTAGTAAACGCAGCTGGCCCACGATTCTGATGGCAGACGCAGCTGGCCCAACTACTAATAGTAGACGCAGTTAGCTAGGCTAGCTAGCTGAGGCAGACACGGCCAAGCTGGGCGAATGAAGCTGATGAGACGTAGCTTGAGACGAAAAAAAAAAAAGCGAGAGGCTGATCTTGATGAAAGTTGTGGTCGCGGTAGGGGGGTGGGGCCGGCGGCTATATAGGCCAAAAAACACACACACACACATGGCCCCCATGGGACAAGGAGCAAACAAAAAACGAAGCTCACTCTCAATAATATGAGAACAACCAACAACAGCAACAACAGCAACAACAACCACAACATCCACAACATTGTCAGGGCCATCACTGCCATCAGCCCCCTCATCACCATCTCATCACGGTCGACCCCTGGTGCGGGTAAGCGAACCCATGGGTACGTTTTTTTTTTGCATGTTTCATATCCCATTTTTTTTTTTTTTTTTTGTCGTCCATCCCATTTATTATCTTCGCCCTTCTTTTCTCTCTCCCTCTATCGTCGTCACTCAGATCCTAACATCCTAACATCCTAACATCCTAACATCCTAACATCCTAACATGCTCACTAAGTAGGCTCTTCTCCCCCCTCTCCACTACTACGGTATATATCATACGTGCCTTGTTTTTTTTTTCCATGAACGCTACGTAACGAACCTCTACGTTCAGCATCGACTACCACCACAGCAGTCCGTGCACCAGACAACGCCTGCTGGGCAGTCAACTTTCCGAGGCCATTGTCTCGAAAACAAGGGCGCGCGGGGGGAAGGGGGGGGGGGGGCTAAAGCAACGAAAAAGCGTGGCTTTGAAAAGGTTGCGTCGAGATGGGGCGGCATCTCTCGGTTATTCGCACGTATTAATTATCCTTTTGTCGAGAGAATCACCTATGCAATTCGTTCGAGCGGGGGTTGTTGTGCTACCTTGAGTGCCTTGTAGGAAGAAAGGCTTCTCGCGATAAAAATGCAAGGCAAGAACCGTGGGAGTGGAGCCTACTTTATGACCCCGGATCTTTAACCCTTTCAGAACTGCAAAAACTTATCCCACACTAATTCCAAGTAGTTTGTCCCCAAAATTATCGTGGGACCAGTCCTTAAGGGGTTAACCCTTTATTTCGGAACTGCAGTCCCGATGTGGGGACAAAACACTTGGAATTAGAATGAAATATTGGTTTCTGTACAGTGCACTACCAAAAGGGTGGATATTATACGACCAGGAAGGAGAGAGAAAGGAAGGGCGAAAATAATAAATACGATAGGGAAAAAAAAAAAGAAGAAAAAAAAAACGGCAAATGGTCGCCCAGAAACATACGTATGATACGGAGGACGGGCAGTGCCGTTGTTTACTTGCCGTCTCGTCGTATTTCATACCCGGTATATATGATGTAATATCGTATCATCAGCTGCTGCTTTACAGGCCCTATGTACGTATACAGAAGCTGCGTGTGCTGTACGTACAGATCAAGATTTTTTTTTTTTTTTTTGTGTGTCACTGGTAGAACGGAAAAGACACCCCCCCCCGAAAAAAAAACCCGAAAAACACACGCTCGCACGCGCGAACGATTTGCCATTACCACGTGCAATGTGTAATGCAAAACTGAGTACCAGGTATCAACTACTATATCGTAGATTTTGACTCACAACACCATACGAGTATTATAAAATATACCACTATGTCCCTAACTATAAGCGCTGTTTGTATACTAATATTCTATTAAACCGGTCCATATATTTACGGACAGAGTTGTACCATAGAACAAGCGCGCCTGATGAGCGTGCCTGATGTACACGTGTAAATATATATATCATATATACATCGCGCAGCTTGCAAAGTTGAGATTGGACCGTTCAATCGGTCGTACTCACAGCTGACGTGTTTGTACATTTTTTTCAACAAAAACACATTTCTTTTCAACAAAAATACGCCAACAAGAGCTTGAGAGTATATGTATGTCCTTGTGTCATCGTAGGATGCCTACAGCAGTAGTCTAGGCGTACACATAATGTATGCTGCTGCTGCAGGTCTTAGGTGTTTGCCTACGCACTACAGTAAATAAAACCCAGTTTACTCCAAGTATGTAACATCTTTGATCATTTGGGCAATATCCAAAGCACCAAACGGCTCTTACATATCCGGACAGAGTTACACACCTGGAGTACTACGTATAATTACACGCATAACGGCTACAGGAAAGATTCAAGATAATTTGCCTCTGACACATATCCTCGTGTATATGACACCACGGAGCCGACGTACGTGACGCTTTTTTTTTAATGAATCCACATGAAGAAAATAATAAGTCGCTTGGCTTGGGGGGGGAATCTTAGATTGCTTTTTCTACTAAATATATAATAAGGGTAAAACGTGACATAATTTCATTGTTTCAGTGCCATAACATACCCCTGCCTGAACCCTTGTGTTGGGAAAAAGCAAAGCACAGCATAGCACAGCACAAGTGACATGCTTGGCAGTGTCACGGTTGCAGGACTGCACGGGTTTTTAGTTTTTATGAACAAGGATCAAGACTATTAAAAAAAACGTTTTTACGCGTAACACCCAAGCAAAACAAAAGCTCGCGCTTCGCGCTCGCGCGCCTCAATACAACCGTACTCGTACAGACTCGCCCGATTCGATTGCTGCATTAAAACACATACCGGTACGGTGTACACCAAGTGCCTTCGCTTCGGGATAACCTTGAAAATTCGGACAGAGAGATCATCTGTAGAGAGATCATCTGTAGATAGATCATCTGTAGATAGATCATCTGTAAATAGATCATCTGTAGATAAGTCATCTGTAGATAGATCATCTGTAGATAGCATATGTAGATAGATCATCTACAGATAGATAATCTGCAGATAGATCCTCTAGATCATGTAGATGATAGATCATCTGTAGATAGATCATCTGTAGATGGATCATCTGTAGATAAACCATCTGCAGATATATCATCTGAAGATAGAGCATATGTAGATAGGTCATTTACAGATATATAGTCTGCAGATAGATCCTCTAGATCATCTGTAGATGCTAAGCTGCCGCTGTGACGTGTTATGCAGGATCCGTATGCAGTACAGATCCAATCCAGGAAAAATGTTACACAATAAATCATGCAAGTTGTACGACCGCAACCGGCAACATGAGCTGAATCATACAGATCATACAGATCATACAGATCATACAGATCATACAAATCATATAGATCACACAAATCATACAGATCGCACAAATCATGCAGATCACACAAATAATACAGACCACACAAACCTTACAGATCACACAGATCAGGAATATATCTGGTCTGCAAGATCGAGATCATCAAGTGGGAATGATCTATATGATCTGTATGATCTGTATGATCTATCAGATCTGACCGAGATGTGAACAGTTTAATCAAATCGTCACACCCTTGGTTGAACCTCGCGAACAAGCAAACAACAGCAGAAAAAAAACGTTACCTTTGGTAGTATAATACAATGTCACGTTTGCAGAAATTCAACGGGCAATATAACAAGCTACGTGCTTCCAAGTAATAGATTCGTCCGATTCGCAATCTTCATATACACGATTTGGTCCCACCAAGTAAGTGTCTAAACCTCTCCCCTCCGCTCTGTCTATATGTCGCACCCCGCTTTTGGCAAAATTGATTCGTCCATAGCATTAACTCAAGTACTGTGCGCCACGGAGGTAGACTAAGGTGGAAACCACGGTCATGACACTAATGAAGTCGTTTTTTGTGTTTGTTTTCCGTCCAAATTATGATCTTCGGCCTTCATTTCTCTCATTCCTATGTATAAACAGTCGAAGCTCAAACCCGTGGTCATGAACGCAGGCTCTTCTCCTCCTCCTATCATATCTCCGCTATGTTTTGCCTGTTGCGTCTTTATCGCGAGAGAAGACTTCGCTGCCCTTCATTTCTTCCCTCGTCGACTCGCATCCAATTCATGAAGTAATTTAATCTCAGCACTTAACCAAAGGCATTGTGATTACATTGATTTATTTTCCACCAACGCACACCCAGTCTGCAAAACTTCGCTTTCTAGTAGCGGAGAACAGACACACTACGAATAGTACTATTGATAGTAGGCACAATCAGGCACAGGGGGACAACAAACATTCAGACAGGGGAGACCGGCAATCTACCCCGACAGCCGCTACTTGGTGCCCTGGTATCTCTCTAGGATGAAGAATCGGCACGGACACTGGGTGTACTACAGTACATGTCGACGGGTACAAAGAACGGTTGAATGTGAAGAACACACACGCACACGCGCTCTGTAGTTTGGTTTTTTGTTTCAATTTCGTACGCCGCTCTTCTGGGTTTTATTTGCTATTAACCATTCCGGGGGACCGTAGTCAATATGGTAGGACCTACGGCACAGACAAAAACCTATACCAGGTATATTTTACTATTTTTACTGACAATAGTTGGTTCTATTTACTATGGTCCCCCCTGATACATGAAAACAGGCGCCTTCGCTTCGAGACAACCTTGAGTTCTTTGTTTCTTTGTTTGTTTTTGCGTGCCATACCCTTTACCAGCCATTCAGAGCTGTTACGACACTCTCTTGGAGGCGAACAAAACGCTTGGAAATACAATCACATTTAGGTTTCTGTGCGCTGCACTACTAAAGCGGCTACACCCACGTCAGGAAAGCAAGCAACACAACAGCACCAGTATGTACACGGTATACAGCAGTACAGGACACCTAATAAAAGAAAAAAACAGACCAATGAGGAACCCAGGCCGAGATTCAGAGGAAAAATAAGAAATTCGGGAGTCGTTATCTTGAAACTTAGTGCAGAAAACACCCTCTCTCAAGTGATAAATCCAGCCTCGACCAGATTTCCTGTTTCTTATTTCGTAGGTGTCCTGTACTACTGTATATTATGCTTTCAAGCAGAAGTACGGAAGGTTTAATGTGAAGAACACACACACACCGGTATAAACAAGTATCCAGAAATGGAAGGGCCACACTTAACAAGCACCCAGACCACAATCGGCCTGGTACAACCGGAAGACTGCCGCCACGATTCGAACTCCCAGCCAAGTACATAATCGGCATGTTACAACCGCGAGACTGCCGCCATGACTCGAACTCCCAATCAAGTATATCATCAGCATGTTACAAAAAAAGCAAGATTGCCTCGATTCGAAATCCCAACCAATTGTATCATCAACATGTTACCAAAAAAAAGGAAGACTGCCTCGATTCGAACTTCCAAACAAGTGCATCATCAGCATGTTGCAATAAAAAGGAAGACTGCCTCGATTCGAAATCCCAACCAGTTATATCAACACGATACCAAAAAAAAAACAAGACTGCCTTTTTCGACCTCTCGCAACCTAGTAGATAATCTGTCTGTTACAACCATGAAGACTGCCACGATTCGAACTCCCAACCAATCAGATAACAACCCCGATGCAACCCGTGAGACTGCAACGGTTCGAGCCTCCCACCAACTATATCGCCAGCCTGACACAACCGTAACACTGTCGGACTGCTGCTACGATAGGCGGGTCGCTTTCAAGTCTGATATTTTCAGCCTACCAGAGCCACTCAGCGGAGTGACTCGTACATATTTCGTTGCAATGTCAAGCTTTTGTAGCATCTTCTTCTTTCGCGAAACGTACCGCCCTGGGCTTGTTTGTTACTCTGCGCCCACAGCAGTTCAATTCCATTTATAATTTTGAGTGAGTTACGTCCAAAGCCACTCGCCCGAGTGGCGTAAACGCGGTTGCGAAAAGTGGGATACCCCCCCCCAAGTACATAATCGGCATGTTGTAACAGCCGTAAGACTGCCGCCTGATACGATTCGAACTCCCAACCAAAAATATATCCAGTCTGTTGTAGCAACTGTGAAGACTGCTACGATAGAGATAGAGGTATACCTTTTTTTGGCTAAACCGTTTTCTGACTGATCGGGCTCCTTGACACATAATCGTCGGACTTTGGCTCTCTTTTTTTTTTTTTACTACGATAGAGGTAGAGGTATACCTTTTTTTGGCTAAACCGTTTTCTGGCTGATCGGGCTCCTCAACACAAAATTGTCGGACTTTGGCTCTCTCTTTTTTTTTTTTTTTGACTACGATAGAGGTAGAGGTATACCTTTTTTTGGCTAAACCGTTTTCTGACTGATCGGGCTCCTTGACACAAAATCGTCGGACTTTGGCTCTCTTTTTATTTTTTTTACTACGATAGAGGTAGAGGTATACCTTTTTTTGGCTAAACCGTTTTCTGGCTGATCGGGCTCCTCAACACAAAATTGTCGGATTTTGGCTCTCTTGAGTTCCAATATTCCCATTGTATACTTACTGTAGTATACTCAGGCCATGGGATTGTCCATCGGGTAAGTATTTAGCATTTTTATTTTCCTCTAAAATAAGTTTTTAAGCCCTTAAGAACTGGTCCCACATATTTGGGAACAAACTACTTGGAATTAGTGTGGGATAACGTTTTCAGTTCTGAACGGGTTAAGACTACTGCAGGTATAGAGCTCCTCAAGTGACTATAAGTGAACGCCCTCAGAAGGCTAAACGTGGTGCACCTCTATCCTAGCATGCGTCTGCCGTGGCATGCGTCTAACAATCGTTCAGGCTGCTACGATTCGCGCTCCCCAACCAAGTGCATAATCAGCCTGTTATATACGACCGTGAAGACTGCCACGACTCGAACCCCCAACCAAGTAGTATAATAGCTGGTCTCCGAGAAATTTGGGGGTGCCCCCGTTGCAAGGACAGTAGTAGTAGTAGTAGTAGTAGTAGTAGTAGTAGTAGTAGTAGTAGTAGTAGTATAAGTACTACTGCTGTAGTGTCCGAGTTACAATGGTTGATGCAGCGGTTGCAATGCAATGGTTGAAACACAATGGTTGCAATACAAGGAGTCGTGCGGCAAGGGCGCAATGTTTTAAGATGATCCTTCCTACCCGTGGTACTGCTCCTCGCTCTGCTGCTGGATAGACGGTTCACAACACCAAACGCATGTACATACCAGTATCATTTTGTTTGATCGCTATCCCCTGTATCCCTCCTATTCCTTATAAGGGGCCTTGTATGGCCTTATATCCCTTATAAGGGGCCTTCTATCCCTTGCAAGGGGCCAGTCCAAAAACGCAGAACTCCGCAAACTATAATACCCAGCCACCGACTATTAATACCCAGCCAACTACAAATACCTAGCCAACCATTAATATCCACCTAACTTTTACTACCTAGCCAACTGTTGATACTCAGGGCCAATAATTAGCACCCAGCCAACCTTAATATCCAGTCAACTATTACTACCCAGGGCCAACAATGAGTACCTAGTTAACTATTAACACCTAGCCAACTATTAATACCCAGGCCCAACAATTCATACCTGGCCAACCATCAACACCTAGGCAACCATTAATATCCAGTCAACTATTAATAACCAGGGCCAACAATGAGAACCTAGCCAACTATTCACACCTAGCCAACTATTAATACCCAGGGCCGACAATTAATACCTAGCCAACTGTTACCACCTAGCCAACCATTAGTACCCATCCAACTACAGTATAGTCTAGTCAGAGGGGAAGCGGCGACGAACACAACAACGGCCAATGCACCATTGGGGGATGGTACAACTACACTGCTGCCGTAGTATAATCATATGTATAAGTAGTATAAATAGTAAGGGATCATAGTAAATAGGACCAAATATTGTTATTTATAGTAAAAATAGGTAAAACACATAGGTTTTTGTGTGTATCTTAGGCCTATATACGACCAAATATTGTTAGTAAAAATAAGTAAACACATAGGTTTTTGTGTGTATCTTAGGTCCTACATACTCGAGCTCACAGCTGTTATTTTTTTTTTTTTTTAATATATACATACTATGGTCCCCCGTTATACGCTCGTAGTATAAATAGGTAAATAGTGTAAATAGTATCAATAGTATAAATAGTATAAATGGTATAAGTAGTATATATAGTAGTATCCGAGTTACGACGGTTATAACGGTTACAAGGCAAGAAGTCGTATATACGGTACGGGCGCAGCATGACCCTCCTATTATACGAGTAGTACCCCACTGGTCACTCCAACTACTAGTACTTCGCCCTCAAAATGGGCGCCGAACTAATTGCAGGACGGTCTTGCATAAAAAAAAAAAAAACTCTGCAGGTTTTTCAGCTCTGCAGGTTATTCAGCAAGGATATGCTGTTTTTAAAACGTATTTAGCTTCTATGATAGCTGTGGTCGTTTGGTGGTACTCGCGTTTTTCTTCAAAAACAAATGCTATATACGTACAGGTACCTCTAACGTAGCTCGCGTCGACATATCGTATATGCTCAGGGTCCATTTCGGGGGGTAGGGTCCGGGTGGGATCAGGCCGCGCTCTAGCGGCCAAGACACGCCAAAAACGGGTTACTAAAGCATGCGCAATAAAGCCTGCCGCAGGCGAATTTGTTTGAATTAAAAAAAAAAAAAACTACGTTTAAGACGTCTGTCTACTGCGGGGGACCATAGTAAATAGAACCTACGGTACATACAAAAACCTATATAATTTACTGTTTTTACTGCCAATATTTGGTCCTATTTACTACGGCCCTCCGTAAAAATAAGTGCCTTTTTGTTCCTTGAAGGTCTTTTAGAAGTGCAGTCCCGCTTTGGGGACAGATTACTTAGAATTAGAGTGGTTTGTCCCCATAACGGGACTGCAGTTCTAAAAGGGGTAAAGGTCTTTTACTTGGATATATCGTAATATAAAACATTTCCAAGACAAATAACAGCCAGTATCTGCAGGTAAAACCAAACCGGTTGATGCGATGCACGGCGTTGTCGACGCTCCCGCGCTCGCTGCCTGCGCATCGTATGACGTGCTCCATCCACCACCTTCGATGTTGCTTTTTGCTCTCACCAATTCCCCGATTCGCCGCCTAGCGATGAACTCTAGAAAACACGAAATACCTGGGACCAGCGTGCGACAGCTGTCCAGTTGCAAGCAACAGCAGCCCTGTCTGTTCGCGTGTTCTACCAGTCTACCAGCACCGTTCCATGCGGTACCTACCCACTTGGTGTTCCCACAAACGCGATCAACGAAACAATGCCAGTTGCTGCTATCAAAGTGAGCTACTTATGTACTCAGCCAAAGAATATGAACCACAAAGGCGAATTGTCTCTACGTAGAACAACAAACTGCAGATTATTCTTATATCGGTTACCGATCCCTAATAATATTTTCCATTTAAAAACCAAACAGCGTTTACGACAAGCCCTTGCTGAAGAAGATCTCTTAAGACATTATTTAAGGCATGTCTTAGCCGCTAGGGGTTTAGATCAGGGTACCAGGCGGGAGCAGGGCGTAAACCCGCAGTGTTAGTTTACACCTACAGTACATAAAATCATTACAACACACGGTTAGCTGTGAGTTCGACCTTCGTATATATTGAGAAGTTGATATTCAACTTTGCAAGCTGCGTGGGTGATATATGCAGTGTTATTTGCAAGGCCATCTTGCATTTAGGCTATTTACCTGAGTTATATATAACAGTCCGAGCTGACTGTTGATATATACACCTCAGTGAGAGGTTATGGTGTACCACTTTGACCGGAAATATAACCCGTTTGATCTAACAATAGTCCAAATGGTGTTTATATTCATGACTATATTGGCCAGATATCTTTCGAAAACATAGCACACCTTTGGACAGATCATGATCTATCTGTCTGTAGTAGACCATCTGCAGTTCCTCACCCTCAATTGCGAGAGGTTGTTGCAAGATCTGCATAGTACAGATCCAACAAAGGAAGCATGTGCTACAAAACGTAGATCGTGCAGATTATACGGCTCCCACCCGGCAACATGAGCTAGATCATACAGATCATACAGATCATACAGATCATACAGATCACACAGATCGTACAGATCATACAGATCAGGAATATATCTGCCATGGAAGATCTAGTTAATCAAGTGTATGTGTGTTCTTCACATGAAACCGTTCTTTCTACCCGTCAACATCCAGCACACACACCCAGTGACCGTGCCGATTCTTCATTCTAGAGAGATACCAGTTCTTCTGTGGTCACAAAACTACGACACAAGTGATACTACGTCCAAATGCATCAAGCCGAGCAGGCAATGCAATGCCGTGTACCTGGTACGACAGATGGGCACCAATGATTCGTCCGAGCTGTGCAATATATGTAAAGCATTCGAGCTGTTCGCCGCCATCGCATGAACATAAAGCATGTCGTTAGGCATGAACATAGAGCATGTCGTTAGGCATGAACATAGAGCATGTCGTTAGGCATGAACATAGAGCATGTCGTTAGGCATGAACATAGAGCATGTCGTTAACTGGACACCGCCTGACATAATATGCCCAGTGATCATTTTATGGCATGTGACACCACAAACCACAGAATAATCCGAGCTGTTATCGCGGTAGTAAAGCATGATCATAATAAGAGACCATGCCGTCAGTTGAACGCCTGCCTGCTGTACGTACTCGTAGCTCAGCGGTGTATGGCGCACGACATCTCTTGAAACATTCGAAGCATTCGAGCAGTTCGCCGTCGTCGCATGAACCTGGAGCATGTCGTGTCAACTGGACGAGAATGTGGTCAGTGGTTTTTAACTAACGGGCACACTTTGGTATAAGAATAGTGATGACCAACGAAATACAGTCCGAATTTCGCCCGAGAGGCATACGAAATTCGTAGAGTCAACAGGTTATGGGCCTCGATTTTATGGGGAATTCCACGTGTACTAAGAAATACGAGAGGTACAAAGCACCTCTTTGCCCTCGCGAGACCGGGCCCGCGAGACCCCCCTCAAAAAGTCACCATCCTTAAGTTCTCGCCACGTTGCCTGTCATCATGTTTGTCATAGCTCAGTACGAGCTCAGCGATCCTTTCATGGCGTAGGACATCTCAAACAATAGAACATTCGACCTTGTTCGCTGGCGTTGCATGAACGCGGAGCATGTCGTCAATTCGACGGAAAATAGGGTCAGTGGCTATATAAATGACGGGCACACTTTCAATTTCATGTGTGTATATTAAAAAAAAAAAAACAGCTGTGAGATCGAGGATGTCGTCGAACCAAATATTTCCTAGCTGAGTGTAATACTTCGATCGCGCCTACTTACGGGTTTCATATGTCCTCATGCAGGATGTACAGTATATATATACGAGGTATGAGCGAGCACATATTCCCCTGCTAGTATATATTTTTTTAAAACATTAAAAAAAACAGCTGTGAGCTCGAAGATTTCGTCGAAGCTCATCTTTGCCAGCTGAGTGTAATACTTCGATCGCGCGTACTTGCGGATTTTATATGTCCTCATGTAGGGTGCATGTACAGCAGCAGTAGTGGTCCCTCTATAGTGACGGTCCTTCTATAAGGGCCGGTATGTCCTAGCAAAAAAAACGGCACTATAGCGGCCACCGTCACCACCACTATAACGGGGTGGGCTAATGTAGTAAATACGACCTACGGTACACACAAAAACCTACATATTTCATTTTTTTACCAACATTTTTTGGTCCCTGTTTACTATCGTCCCCCATTAACCCCTTAACCCTTTTAGGACTGCAGACCCGTTTTGGGGACAATCCACTCTAATTATAAGTAATTTGTCCCCAAAGCGGGACTCCAGTCCTATACTGTACCGGTTTAACCGTTATACTCGTAGGTTATAGGACTGGAGTCCCGTTTGGGGGACAAATTACTCATAATTAGAGTGGATTGTCCCCAAAACGGGTCTGCAGTCCTACAAATTTGGGGGCAAACTACTTGGAATTACTGTCGGACATTTATTTTCAGTTCTGAATGGGTAAATAAATTAGTCCCACAAATTTGGGGACAAATTACTTGGAATTGGTGTGGGACATTTTTTCAGTTCTTAATGGGTGAAGGCGGTGGTCTGCCTTTAAAGCAATATGACCGCCTTATAGAGGGAAGCCGCCTTATTCAGTCCAGGTTATGAGTGCAATTCTCCAGTCGCGCCAAGAGATTTCGACCGTCTTATATCGGGATACCGCCTTATCATACTCAGACCGCCTTAAGGAGGGACCCCTGCTGTACTCTGCGCGGAAATACAAGGGCCGTTTGGATGAAATGTTAGTGTACAAACGATATTACTATATTTCCGGACTGAGTGGTACGATCAATCGAGCTTGTTCGCGTTTTGTTTTTTGCAAGAACAAGGACCATGTCGCCGTTTTCACGAATTTTTGGAGTGGCGTATTTTATGGGGGGGCTATGCATCCCGGGCGACGGGAGCCGGGAGGGGCGAGCGTACTCATTTGTTGCTTGCCTGAGTCGTGTGACCATTGACCACCATCCCTTTCGAGACGCAGCTTGAGAGGGGGCAATGTCGTATTGGCTGGAATGGTATTTTGCTGATGAGGCCATGTATTATACGTATGAAGCTGAACAACTTATGTCCCGGCGTGCGGTTGTTGAGGTCTTTGCGCGCTTGCGCTGCGTCACAAGTCGTGCGTAGCGCAGTATTTTACCCCATCGAGGCCACCATTGACCAAGCGTCCCTTTCGAGACGGAGCCTTAGAGAGAACAATGGCATATTGGCTCGAACGGTCTTACCGATGGGGCCATGTATTATACGTCGTACAGAGCTGAAGAACTTACCTCCCGGCGTGTAAGTTTGGGGGTCATTGCGCACTTGCGCTGCGTCACAAGTCGTGCGTAGCGCAGTATCACCCTAATTACCCTATCGAGGCCCTCCGATGGCAGTCGGGTTACTTGTACAGCAGGAACGGAGGTACGACAAACTTTTCACCTGCTATCGTAGACGGCTCGTTAGACCCGGAGCGATAGGAAATGCTCGAAACTCCTTTCCTACAAGTAGTTTTTGGTTGTTGTTGTTTGTCTCCCAAACGCTTCTTGTACGCGAGATATACCTGGTGTGTGGTATATACTCGAGCACGACTTATCCGTGCAGAACTCCTAAGACACCCACCCACCTATGTACATGTCTCCGAAACGCAGTTACAGCAGCGATACCTAACAACATACCATACCAGGTACGACCATATAAATATTAAAAAATATATATATATGAATGGGGAATACTCGTACAAATAACCACAATACTCGTAGCGTCAATGGAGCTGTTCGCAGCTGGCACATGAACAAGGAACAAGTCGTTCTCGGGCCGGGCGACCTACTACGTAGAGGCAGTGACTACTCGCACGCGGCACAATTCGAGGACGCATGGTACGGTAAAGGTGCACCACGATAAGGTTTTGCCTTTCGAGGGTGGTGGCTTACAGAGGAGCTCGAACCCTCACCCAAAAATGGGTTTGGAGGGAAAAAAATAAAAGTGCTACGTACGTACGTACACCATGAGCAATCCCATATGGCCTAGCAACTGAACAATGAAACATATCGCAACACAAGAACGAAAGAGGCGTGCTACGATGATAGAGGTACAAAAGGTATACCTTTTTTTGGCTGAAACGTTTTCCGAATAATCGAGCTCCTTGACCCATTCAGAACAGCAAAACTTATCCCACACTAATTCCAAGTAGTTTGTCCCCAAATACGTGGGACCAGTTCTTAAGCCCTTTAGGACTGCAGTCCCGTTTTGGGGACAACCCAGTCTAATTATAAGTAATCTGTCCCCAAAACGGGACTCCAGTCCTATAAGGGTTAAGCGGTTACCCCATAATCGTCGTACTTTCGTCTATACTAATAGTAAGTCAAAATCGTGTTCCAGTAGTTTCACGTAGTGTATACTTGGGGGCCATGGGATTTTGAATGTGCATCGGGTACGTATATAGCACTTTAATTTTCCTCCAAAGGCGGGTGGCTTACTATTGACTTACTATTAGTATAGAGCTCGTCAAGTGAGGAGTCCCAGAAAGAACATGGTGCACCTCTACCGTAGCATGCGTCTAAAAAAGTCCGACGAGATTTTGGGGTTAACCCCTTCAGAACTGGTCCCACGAAGTTGGGGACAAACTACTTGGAATTAGTGTGGGATAATATTTTCAGTTCTGAATGGGTTAAGAACTGGTCCCCCGAATTTGGGGGACAAACTACTTGGAATTAGTGTGGGACATTTTTTTTCGGTTCTGAATGGGTTCAGAAGACCGTTCATTCAGGAAACATTTCAGCCAAAAAGTGGTGCCTTTATCGTAGTACGCGCCTGAGTATGCTATAGTATGGCTTTAGGAGTCTCCTGTTGGAACCGACGAGGGGGGCCAGAAACGCTACAAACTCCACAAACTCCACAAACTCCACAAACTCCAGATTTCCTTGATTTAACCCCTTAGGAACTGGTCCCACGAATTTGGGGACAAAGTACTTGGAATTAGTGTGGGATTAAGTTTTTCAGTTCTGAATGGGTTAATCAATCTCCCACGTTGGTGTTCTCGCATGAACTCGTCGCCAAAAATCCAAGTCTGTGGTCACAGGACAGGCCCCACAACACTCTGGAGTAGGACAATACCTCCAAGAGCCAAACTAAATACAAAACAAGGAATACAAACTACAACGCAGCACGACATATACCAGTAGATCATAACTGCTGTGGCACATCGTACACCTCAAACCAATGGATGTATTGTATACACTCTGGTGATAGCCGGGTATACCCGAGTGTGACCGAAACAGCCAGGATGGGTAACCGGTACTCGGTACCCGGGTACCTGGGTACCCCAGAGTACCGTACAACACAATAGATAGCAAAACCCTTTATGGCATGAATTTGGTAACCGTTGTTATCCATGCCGGTGGTCCCGGTGATCTAACAGGTAACCCCGAAGCCTGTTAGGTTGGAGGTCGAGGGTTCGAGTCTCCGAATGGATATTTTTATTCTCAAATGACACCAACTGTCGAGAGCGCATATTATAGCGTGGGTAAAGCACAATTCGACGAGAGTTGACGAGGGAAGAAAGTGTTGAGATTTTCTTGCGATAAAAATGCAAGGCACGTACCGTAGTGGGGGAGGAGGGAGAAGAGCCTACTTTGTGACCCCGGATCTGAGTTACGACTAGGAAGGAGAGAGGAAGGAAGGGCGAAGATAATAAATGGGATGGAAAAAAAAAAAAAAAAACATACTCTTACTCATACCCTGCTTGTTTTGGTCATACTCGCATATACCCGGGTATTTCCAGAGTAGATACCCTATATACTGGTGCTATTAATAGTTAAGTGCGAACATTTGCGGCGTTCTGCATTTTTGTGACACTCGACTATTTCGTGAGACCATAGTAAATAGGACCTTAAGGTACACACAAAAACCTGTACCGAGAATAACCTTTATCATGTCCAATACTCCTACTGTATTATAGGATTCCGTGGATGCTCCCCCTTGGTTTGGTTTTGTTCTTCCTCCATTCGTATTTCCATAAGTATCAATATGTTGGTAAGATGTTGGGTGATCGACGTGAATATATCGTGCTGCATACCGTCTCCTAGAAAACAAAACTGTACGTACGGCGGTATCAAATACAACCCCGTCCCGGCATTGTAGGGATGCGAGGGTCTATGGTCATACGACTACGGCCATGCATGAAAATGAAATACCCCCCCCCCCCCGCCCGGTGCCTGATTCCGGCTTAGCGGCTTAACTTAACCCTTTGGCGCATCGGACAGATAGATAGAGCATCCACATCACGATTTAGATCATCTATTTGCCGCTATGAGATTGTTGTCATATGGCAAACCTTTCCCGAAGGTCACGATCTAGATAACGATCTATTGTAGATCATCTACCTGCCGTTATGAGATTATTGTCGGGTGGTAAACCTTTGATGCATCGGGACAGATGGATATCGATCTAGACAAAGATCTAGATAACGATCTAGATAACGATCTAGATAATGATCTAGATAACGATCTCGATAACGATCTAGATAACGATCTACTGCTGTAGATAATCTACCTGCCGTTAAGATACTCCTGTCGGATGGCCAAAACCTTTAACATATTGGGGTAGATAGATAACGATCTAGATAAAACGATCTAGATAACGATCTAGATAACGATCTAGATAACGATCTAGATAACGATCTAGATAGCGATACCGATCTAGAACATCTACTTGCCGTTAAGATATTACTGTCGGATGGCCGAAACCTCTGACACATCGGGACAGATAGATAATAATCTAGATCACGATCTAGGTCATCCACCTGCAGTCAAGATATTGCAGCAATAGTGTCGGATGGCAAAAAACTTTCACACATGGGACAGGTCATCTACAGATAGATCATCCACAGATCATCTAGATCATCTAGATCCTATCCTGCCGTTACGACATTTCAGCAGTAGGAGTGTCGGATGCTGAACATGACAACACCAATACAACGACACGAGCGAATGACACTCTTTTTTCATCTATCATATATACGTACTCATCAAGAAATTTGCATCCGTTCTGGGCCCAGCCGTAAGGGCCCGAATTAACGAGTATAAAATAAATTCAATTTGGAAAAAATAAAATTCAAATTCGCTTTGCATTGGTCAACACACGCACCAGCACCAAATAATATGCCCCAAGATCCTAATCTTTGGTGCTGGTGCGTGTGTTGACCAATGAAAAGCGGATTTGAATATATATTTTTTCCAAATTGATTTTTTTTCTTCTTCGTTAAAACGGGCCCTAACGACCAAACTCTTCAAATGCGCGGTCACGCCAACCTTCTCAACTCTCAACTCTCTACAGGGTGGCAAAAAAAGTTTCGCGTTGAAAAAACCCATAAAAAACAACATGAAAAAATAATTCAAGCCGTTTTCTGAAGAGGGGTTCCCTACGTAGCTCTATTTGGGTTTTCTTGATTATGGAAGGATTATTTTGCTACGGGGTGCGCATTTCCCCGTGAGACCACTTATTCAGAGAGGAGGGAGAAAGAGCTGAGAGGTCCTCCCGTGCATGACGACATTTTTGCGGGCGAGTTGCCGGGAGTTGCTTGTTTCGCTGCACCAAACGGCAGCGTGATGCCAACCCATGGCGCATCGAAACCCATCGCCATCGAAGGCCGTTGGCTTTTCATTTTTTCCCCCTATTTGTTGCAACAAAAAAATGAAGCCAAGTTCGTTGCCCCAGCCGACTACATACTGCATTGTTGTATGTACGAGTAGGCAACTAAAGTCACTTAAGTTGGTTGGCGAAGCCAGCCAAACAACTATGAATAGCCGGGCAAGTCCAACCACTCACAGCCCTACTAACTCCAAGTAGACTGTTCCAACTGCTAACAGAGCGTGTGTGCGTGCCTACCCATTGTCGTGCAGGGCCGTAGTCGTATGACCATGGACCCTCGCACCCCCCCCCAAAGCCGGGACGGAGCAAGTTCGGGTTTTTGCACCGACCAAGCAGACATTGCTTGCGCCAAGCGCGAAGCGCCGTGAGGTGACGGGCGAGTCAGACGAAGGGTCAGCTCACCAGTACGGGGTAGAGTAATGTCTAAATGTTGCGCCCGTGTCTTAAAAGACTCCTTGCGTTGCAACCATTGTCCCTCGGACAGCGACCATTTTACCATCATCATCGGCCAATCACGCACTGGCCGTTGCGCCAATCGTCACTTTTTTTTTTGTTTTACAACGTAACGTCGATTTTCCTCTCTATTATAAGAACTGAACATACTTATTTACAAACAATATTTGGTCCTATTTACTACGAGTCCTTCGTAATACAGTAGTAGTAATCGCTACCCTTTGTCTGGGCCAGCGATAGAGCGCTTTCACACCTCCAACAGATCATGATCTATCTGATCTGTCTATCTACAGATCATCTAGTTCCTCACCTGTCGTTATGAGAGGTCGTGCAGGATCGACTACAGAGTACAGGTATATCTAACCCAAGAAGCGTGTGCTACTAGTAGATCATGCAGATTATTCGCCCCCCCGGTCCCGTCCGTCCCGTCCCGACATTGTATATGGCGATGCGAGGGTCTATGGTCATAGACTACTACGGCCATGCACGGCATGAGTAGACCTTCCCCCCCGCTTAGGTTACATAAGATACAACTTTAGTAGATCATGTACGTATACAATACCGGGAATAAATCTGCCTTGGAAGATTTAGATCATCAAGTGGGAATGGGCTGCATGATCTGTGTGATATGTATGATCTATCTGGTATATCTGATCTGTACGAGATGTGGGTTCACATTCTACCGCAGACGAATGCTACGGTATCATGGAGATGCACCATGATTCTTTGAAGGGTGGTCAGTTGAGGAGCTCTGCACTAATAGTGAGTCACCCAAAAACTGAATTCGGAGGACAAGAAAAGTTGCTATTAGGGCCCGTTTTAACGAAGAAGAAAAAAAATCAATTTGGAAAAAAAAAAAAATCAAATCCGCTTTTCATTGGTCAACACACGCACCAGCACCAAATATTATGCCCCAAGATCCTAATCTTTGGTGCTGGTGCGTGTGTTGACCAATGAAAAGCGGATTTGATTTTTTCCAAATTGAATTCATTTTATACTCGTTAATATGGGCCCTAAAAAGGCTTCCCGATGAACAATTCCGTGGCCTAAGTATCAAAATGAAAAAAAAACGCTATCACAAGAAGACACTTCCACACGATTGGGATAACCCCTCAACCCCCAAAGAACTGTCCACATACATCCAATTCTACACTCCAGAATTGTTCCCCCTCAAACGATTTACATCAACATGAGGAATTATAAAATCCTTAGTACCGCGATCGAGTATTACAGCTCATCCTAGCAAAAGAAGCTTCGACAAACCTCGAGCCTCACAGCTGTGTTTTTTAATTTTTAATCACCATATTGGACAAACTACTTGGAATTAGTGTGGGACGTTTTTTTTCAGTTCTGAAGGGGTTAAGAACTGCCCCCCCACGAATTTGGGGACAAACAACTTGGAATTAGTGTGGGGCATTTTTTGCATGTTCTGAATGGGTTAAGGGCCCGAATTAACGAGTATAAAATAAATTCAATTTGGAAAAAATAAAAATTATTTTAAATTCGGTTTTTAATTGGTCAACACACGCACCAGCACCAAACATTATACCCCAAGATCCTAATCTTTGGTGCTGGTGCGTGTGTTGACCAATAAAAAGCGGATTTGATTTTTTTTTTTTTTCCAAATTGATTTTTCTTCTTCGTTGAAACGGGCCCTAAGGGGCCCGATCACTCAGACAAAAAAAATCAGCCAAACATTGCTAGGCGTACTATTTAATACCTCTATCGTAGCACGCGTCAGTCAGTAGTGGTGTACCTTTAGAACTGCAGTCCCGTTTTGGGGACAAACCACTCTATTTCTAAGTAATTTTTCCCCAAAACGGTGTGCATTCCTAAAAGGTATAGGGAGTATTGTATAGGCGTGTAATAGATCATGTGTGGTGTGTGGTTTGTGTTGTGTTGTGGGCGTGGGTGCGTGGGTGTGGGTGGGTGGCCCTTTTACGTTGGATGCCTTTTTTTTTTTTCAGTCCGCTGGTGTTCGCAGCGTACCACCAGAATATACTGCTGTTGCTGCTATATATTATGCGTATTTAATATTATAAAAATGGGCAAAGGCAACACTGCTGTCTGCTGCTGTTTGTTACTTCGTATAGACTATGTACGTACAGCAGTAGTAGTGGTAATGTTTGAAATGGAATTAAAGAATTTATGTATGAATGGTATGACACCAGGTATGATACTGTTGTTAATACGACGTAGAATAGTTGGGAGGACAGAAGGACATCGTCGTCCGTTCACCTGACACTAATGTTGCTGCTGCTGCTGTGCATGTACCCGTAATATTATCGTACCGCACATGCATCATGCGTACGGAATGGGTTCATGTACTGCTTGCTGCTCGCTGCTTCTGCGCTGGGACAACCAACAACACTAATGTTGCTGCTGCTGCTGCTGCTGTGCGTACCATGTACCCGTATTATTATCGTACCGCACATGCATCATGCGTACGGAGTGGGTTCATGTACTGCTTGCTGCTCGCTGCTTCTGCGCTGGGACAACCAACAATGGCCGAAAACGCTGTCGATGTCACCAACTTATTCCAACTTATTCCAACTTGTTGCTGTTGTCGTCGTTGTTGTTAATGTTATGTTTTTTCTGGTATTCTTATTGTTGCTGCTGTTTTGTTGTGGTACTCTGTATTATATGTACTCGTACAAATGTTAGTTGTACCAAGTAGCAGCTGTTTGTACGAATATATGTTATTAATAGTTATACAGCAGCTGTGGTTGTTTGTATGCATCTTGTTCGTTTTTGTTGCAGCATGTATAACATCAGCTGTTGTTGTCGTTTCGGTTTTCAGTTGTTTAAGGTTGATCTTTATTTGACCGACTGTTTTGTTGTTATAAATTTTACAGCAAGCAGTACCCGGTACTTGTCATGGTTTTTGTTTGTGGCTGTTGTATTTGTTGCTACTGCTTTCGCCGTTAGTAAGACTTATTATCAGCTGTTGTCCTCGTTCATTTGAACGGTGTCGTTGTGAGCAGGAGGAATCGTGGCCGATTGTTTTGTAGTTATAAATATATAGCAAGCAGTACTTGCTATGGTTTTTGTTTGTGGCTGTTATATTTGTTGCTACTGCTGTCGCTGTTAATAAGACTTGTTATCAGCTGTTGCTGTCCTCGTTCATTTTGACGAGTGTTGTTAGCAGGAGGAGTCGTAACCGACTGTTTTGTTGTTGTTATAAAAATGTAGCAAGCAGTACTTGTTATGGTTTTTGTTTGTGGCTGTTATATTTGTTGCTACTGATCGCGCTGTTACTACGAGTTGTTATCTGCGGTTGTTGTACTCGTTTATTTGTCGAGCGTCTTCTTCCGTGTCTGATTCTTCGTCATTTTTTTGTTTTGCGATTGACACACACGCAAACATCGTTCGACGGGAAACAGAAATGAGCACCCACAGGCAGACCCTGCATGCAATACAGCAGTTACTGCCAGGCAGGGTGGTACCATGTATTTAATAGTATGTATTGCCGTTAGTGTACGATACCGGTACTTATATATATACAGTAGCAGACGTCGGACAGACAGATCATCTATAGATCATCTCGACCATCTAGATCCCAACGTTCCGTTCTGATGTGCTGTGCAAGATCTGTGTAACACAGATCCAACCCAGGAAACCTGTCCTTGGTCGTACAAAGTGTACGACTCCCACCGGTAAACATGAGCTAGATCATACAGATTATACAGATTATACAGATCATACAGATCATACAGCTCAGGAATTCATCTTCCATGGAATATCTAGATTATGAACTGGGAATGATCTATATGATCTGTATGATCTGTTAGATATGTCCGAGCTGCGAAGGATTGTACAACGCCCCCTTCAGAATTCGATCTGGGGGGGGGTGTACTTGTTTGTTGCTTGCCTTAGTCATGTGACCATTGAGCACGAATCCCTTTCGAGACGGAGCTATGTTTTCGTGCAGAGTGGTATGCCGCTATTTCTGAGGACCATAGCAATGAGGACCAAATACGCTTGGTAAACATTACTAAACCACTGCTGTAATATACAGGTTTTGTGTATGTGATGGGTCCTGATTACTATGCTCTCCGGTATTAGGAACCCGCGCAAGGATGTTCGCAACTGTCGTCAGCTTGTGCATGTTGGATCGTTGGACCCCGATCGGTCTGTAGGTCGATCGGTCGGTCGGTAGGTAGGTCGGTCGGTAGGTTGGTTGTTCGGCCGCTTGAGCCATAGCGAAACGGGTCCCAATTATTACGGGGGACCATAGTAAATAGGGGACCAAAAAGGACCAAATATCGGTAAGTCGGTCGGTAGGTCGGTCGGTCGGTCGGTCGGTTGTACGGCCGCTTGAGCCATCGCGAAACGGGTCCCTAATATTACGGGGGACCATAGTGAAAAGGATCAAATATCGGTCGGTCGGTAGGTAGGTAGGTCGGTAGGTTAGTCGGTATGTAGGTAGGTTGGTCGGATGTTCGGCCGCTTGAACCATAGCGAAACGGGTCCCGATTATTACGGGGGACAATGGTAAATAGGGGACCAAAAAGGACCAAATATCGGTAAGTCGGTCGGTAGGTCGGTCGGTAGGTAGGCGCCGTGTAAATTAGAAACTCGCATGGGTTGGGTTGGGTTGGGTTTGGAGGTGGGTGGGTGG
>MEHQ01001856.1:395222-408905 GCA_008828725.1 Saccharina japonica
GGGTGGGGGTGGCAACAGGTACCAGGCCAGGCGTGGAACATGTGCGAACATTAACATTTAGCAAAAGTCGGGTACCGACCAAATCGGTCGAAGTCACAGCCATACTATTAATATCAATATGTACCTGTACTACTATTAATAATAGATAAAAATGTGTGCCAGGTAAATGGTACATGATATAGCTGATACATACTGGTATGTAGCTGCTGGTCTGATTTGTTCACCACGAGTACATGCATACCTGGTACGAGATATGTACGAGCAAAGCTTTGGGGTCGCGGGATCGTGACTACGAAAAACATCAAGAAGACGGTATGTTATGTTTGCGAACGTTTACAAAGGAAAATATGTATGCATCGTGATAGTATCACACTGGCTGCACAGCAGTCAAAATGCACGTAGAAGTGGGAGCGCGCAGTAGATAGCATTACTAATACGAAGTGCGAGTTGACTGGGGTAGGGCTTAGATGGCGGTCAACTCTTTGAGTGATGCACTGTCCAGAAACACCTCTCTAACTATAATTCCAAGTCATTTGTACCGAATTGCCCCCAATTGTGGAGTGCGGTCCTAAACTCCCAACAGCATAAAATTAGTTTCCGAACCATGATCTATATAAGGCAGAGCAGATGTACGGCGCAGGCAGGCACAGCACAATACCTGGTGTTACGAGTTACGAGCACAGGCTGGTGCGTAGAAAAACGGTAAAAAAAAAAAGTGACGAATACAGCGTCAGCCAAAGGAACCATCCGGAGTGTGGCAAAACAAGACCACAAGAGATGGAGTCATATGATGAGATAGACGGGAGATGGGATAGACGGCTAGATGGGAGTACAGCTGCTACCCGAATTCCTCCCACCAGTACCTGAACCAAACGTCCGCTTTTTTTTTTTTTTATCGGAGAGTTATTAACCCATTCAGAACTGAAAAACTTATCCCACACTAACTCCAAGTAGTTTGTCCCCCAAAACGGGGCACCAGTTCTTAACCTATTCAGGACTGAAAAAAAAAACACACTAATTCCGAAATACGTGGGACCAGTTCTCAAGGGGTTACCTGGTAAGTGGGAAGCCCTGTGGTCCCTGTGAAGAACGCTTTGTGGGGGGGGGGGGTCCTTCAACCCAAGGAAAAAACAAAATATGCGCGCTGCAGATTATACTATTAATAGTACGGGGGCGTTCATAACAATAAAGGGCGGTTGATAAGAACACACTCGTCATTTTCCTTGTCGCTATAGAGTACCAGGACACCTAATAAGAAACGGGCTACAATAAGAAAGCCCAGCTGAAATTTAGAGGAAAATAATGAATTCAGGAGTCGTCATCTTTGCGAGTTATAGCGTAGAAAGCACCCTTTTCTCAGATAAGAAATCCAGCCCTGGACCAGGTTTCCTGTTTCTTATTAGGTGGTCCTGTACTGCATCAACACCATGAATACGTCAACAATGCTTCCGGGCTGCAGGGGGGGTGGGGGTGTCAACATTACATGGCGATCATATAGATTCCATTTATTTTGTTTGGGCTTTTCTCTGTCTCACAGTCTGTGACCACAGAATTTGTAGGAATAGGAATCAGGACAGACACTGGGTGTACTGATGTAGTTGTAGGATTAGGAACCAGGACAGACACTGGGTGTACTGATGGAGTTGGGAAGAAAGAACGAATTTGTATCTCTCTAGGGTTAGGAATCAGGACAGACACTGGGTGTGCTGATGTAGCTGGGAAGAAAGAACGGGTTGAATGTGAAGGCAACACACACATACATGCTGATTCTTCATCCTATGAACAGTTTTGGGGATACATGGCACTTTGGCGATGAGTTAATGCGATACCAACGACGAAGTGAAGTAAGACCACGTACGACGTAGGAGCGGAATGCATGCTAATGTTGCACACATCGGATAGATCTGATAGAACACACAGATCTGATATATCATTCCCACTTTCATGGTAGGTAATTCCCACTTTCATTATCTAGATCTTACAGGGCATATATACGTATACATATACAAATATTTATATATATTCCCGATCTGTGCAACAATCTACCATTGCGGGGGAAGACAGTAAATAGGACAAAATATTTGCAGAAAAATTACACAGTAGGTAAACATGTGGATTTTAGCGTGTACCATAGGTCCTATTTACTAGGATTTACTACTGTATGCCCCCCCGGTAAATAGGCCATGTTGACGTGCAAGCATCACCAGCACGAAGGAACCTGTGGTCAGGACATCATGATGAGTTCGAACTGCAAGCAACGCAAGAACCTGCACCACACGTCCAGACCATGTATGAGTATGTGGCCATGCTCGTACCGACTGATTCGCGCCGTTCCTATACATCAACACAAGCTTCCATAACATCGCACTACTACGGCGGAACATAGTAATGTTATAGTATTTTCTATAGCATAGGATTATAGTACTATACGTAGTAATTCATAATCTGAACCAAAATATGGTGCATAAACATACGGGCAGACATGGTTTTTCGGTTTATGGTATAAAAATATATGCGTAGGTTCTGAATATATACTACAACACTACGTAGCCCCCCCGGAAATCGTCGTTTTTTTTGTCGATATATGAATAACACTTTGTCCCTCAATATAAGGATCGTTTGTATACTAATAGTCCAACCAAACGGCTCTTGTATTTCGGGACGTAGCGGTGCATGCATGCATGCGGGGTGGGGAGAGGAGCGGCCAGCAGAGGACTATTAACAAATCGTCCGGGGATCAATGTAAGGGCATAGAAGTCGACCGTAACCCTAAACCCAAACCCGACCACACTATTTATAATTTGACCATTGACCACGCATCCCTTTCGAGACGGGGCACCGTTCCTACTCCTAATAGAGACACCTCCAACATTTGGGCGCTCATTACGTTGTTTTCATGTATTACAAAGAAATTGTTTTGCTAATCTTATCCCCTTCCTTTTTCGCCGCCTGTTGCCACCATCTATCTACTAAGATAGCGATCGTTTTCTCGCTACTTTTTAGTGTGTGTGTGTGTGTTCTTCACATTAAACCTTCCTTTCTACCCGTCGACATCCAGCACACCCAGTGTCCGTGCCGATTCTTCATCCTAAAAAGGTACCAGTTCTGTGGTCACAAAACTACGACTCAGAGATACTACTTTTTAGTGTGCCACAACAAGAAAACATGTTTTTCAAAAGGCTTGACACAGTATGCTGATGGGCCCACGACCAAGAGACAGCCCGGTGAGGAGCCAGAACCGAATGCGCATGACAGTACTGGTACTGCTGTATTGCCGATATTATTGGGGGGCGCTAGGTTTTTACTATTAAATAGTAGTTTTTATTTGTTCGTTTGGTTGGTTTGCTTTTCCTTTTTTTCCTTTTTTCCTTTTTTGTTCTTTATTTTTTCCTTTTCACTTCTTCTTTTCCATTGTTTCCTCGCTTTCGCGCATCTGGATTGCTAGCATGGGTGGGTCGTGCCAGTCGTATATGGCATTGCCTTGTCTGTTCTGATTACTGCATTGCAATGTAGTACCTCTGAGTCGTAGTTTTGTGACCACAGAACTGGTATCTCTCTAGTAATAGGATGAAGAATAAGAATCGGCACGGACACTGCTGGGTGTGCTGGATGTCGACGGGTAGAAAGGGCGGTTTAATGTGAAGAGCGCACAGACTGTTGTACTACACGCACTGGATTGCTAGCAGGGTAGGTCGTGCCTGTCGCATACCTGGTATGGCATTGCATTCACTGCTGTCTGCTCTGCTTACTGCATTGCAGCGTAGTATCTCTGTGTGGTAGTTTTGTGGCCACAGAAAAACTGGGTCCTCTCTAGGAGTAGAATGGACAATCGGAACGGACACTGGGCGTGCTGGCTGTCGATGGGTGTGTGTGTTCTTAACATTAAACCTTCCTTTCTACCCGTCGACATCCAGCACACACACCCAGTATCCGTGCCGATTCTTCATCCTAAAAAGGTACCAGTTCTGTGGTCACAAAACTACGACACAGAGATACTACGTACGCTCAGTGCAGTAAGCAGAGCAGACAATGCAATGCCATACCTGGTATACGACAGGCAAGACCTACCCTGCTAGCAATCCAGGTGCATAAAAGAGAAAAAACAAAAACAAAAACAATGGTTGATGACCCTTGGGGGATGACCCTCTTATCCCAGTTATTAAACCGCCCTTTCTACTTTCTACCCGTCGACATCCAGCACACCTAGCAGTGTCTGTGCCGATTCTTCATCCTAGAGAGATACCAGTTCTTCTGTGGTCACAAAATGGGTACGAAGAAAGAACGGATTGATGTGAAGAACACACACACACGGAAGAAAATTCGAATACTCGTGCTCCAACACTGACTGCTGTGACGTATATCATATATATAGGTAGGGAGAAAGTGCGCTCAACGGCGGGCCTGACACTATTAATACATTAATACAATGTGTTGATGTTCTTCTTGTTGTTCCATAAACAAATGCTACCGGTGCCTCATGGTCATACAGAATATCTGACATATCGTCCTCTCTTTTGCGAACTGAATTTAATTCTCTCTATTTTTGGTACGAAAAATGTGAAATTTATTCGGCAACCATTTATTGCTACGTACCCCGTCCTCATCCCAACCCACCAGCCCCGTCTGCAAATTAGACGATTAACTGCTGTATGTTTCCACCAAGATTGGTGTCACAATCAGCAATGGTTGCCTCAGGCTCGCCAATCATCCATTAACATTAGTGCAGGAAAATAAACTGACATACCCGGTACGTTGGCACTTCACTTTAAAGTTTAGCTTTTACCACTTCATTTGCGTTTATTTTTTGAGTAGTGGACAAATACTGTTATTAAATAGTGGATCTTCCTAAGGTAGCTAATTAGGCACTCTGATTGGCCAAGCAAGCACTGACCACTGGCATAGTTTTTTTTGTTTTGTTTTTCTCTGTCACATCACAGTCTGTGACCACATAATGACCACATAATTTTGTATCTCTCTAGGATTAGGAACCAGGACAGACACTACTGGGGTGTACGTACTGATGAAGTTGGGTACGAGTAGAAATAACGGGTTTAATCTGAAGACACAAATATCGAGGTTCCCTTTTTTCAGGAACGAACGCATGCTCAGCGGCGGCCGTCCCACTACTAAACCCTACCGGCAGTGTCGTTTGTGAACCGAAACATGGAAATAGTCTCGGTCGGTTTCGGGTTTTCCGCCGAAAAAGTCGGTCTTGTTTCGTTTTTGTTCAACAAAATAAGAAGCAAACTGAAGCCGAAACTGAACGGATTTTTGGTGGAAAAAAAAACGAAAATGGCGGTCGGTTTCAGTCGTTTTTTTGTTTGGAAAAAAACGAGAACCGAAAAACAAATCGTTTTATGTACGACGGTCTCGAAAAACCGAAAAAAAAACGACTTTCGATTCTATATCGGTTCACAATGACACTGCCTACCGGTGTACTATTGTACCTGGTAATTCATAGATTAGCCTGTGCCGTATGGTATGTATGATATCACCCGGGGTGATTAGATAACACACCCCCTAGGAATAATGTGCTGGTTTTCTCGATAATGGAGAGAGGGTGTAACTGCCGAGGACCGATGCGTCTACGGAAAGATCTCGACGAGAAAATCTTTCCAAAGGGTAAGATCTCGACGAGGTCTCGACGGGATCTTTCACGAGAAATCTCCAAAAAGGTAAAAATATCCCGACGAGATCTTGCACGAGATCTTCCTAAAAGGGTATAAAGATCTCGATGAGATATTTCCATAGCCACCGTTTTCGTGTGTGCATGTGTGCCCCCCACCCCCCCCCCCCCACCTCTCACGCCCTCTCCACTCAAAAAGAAAAAAAAAAAAGTGTTTTTGGTGAAAAACCGGCTAATAAGCATGTAAGGAAATTCGTCCAAGGGGGGTGTGTTATCCATCACAAAAAAAATACCTGGTAACTGATTGGCAGTATACACCGTAGAGTGTGTGTGTTCTTCACATTAAACCTTCCTTTCTACCCGTCGACATCCAGCACACCCAGTGTCCGTGCCGATTCTTCATCCTAAAAAGGTACCAGTTCTGTGGTCACAAAACTACGACACAGAGATGCTACGCTCATCAGTGCAGTAAGCAGAGCAGACAATGCAGTGACAGCTCTTGACCCATTAAGAACTGAAAATATTGTCCCACTCTAATTCCAAGTAGTTTGTCCCCAAATACGTGGGACCAGTTATTGACCCTTTCAGGACTGCAGTCCCGTTTTAGGGACAAAGCACTCTAATTCCAAGTAATTTGTCCCCAAAACGGGACTCCAGTCCTATAACGGTTAAGGGGTTTAGGTTTCATTTCAGCCTTTTGCTTAGAGTAGGCGTTTCTTCTTGGCGGCCCCATACTCTGTATCAGTATACTATCAATATCAGTACTACTACGGGGGACCACAGTAAACACTAGTAAATAGGACCAAATATTGAATATTGATAGTACAAATAGGGAAATGTATCGTTTTCGTGTCTACCGTGAGTCCTATTTACTATTTACTATGGTTCCCCATAAATCGGTACCTGTAGTAAGGTCAGGCCGCACAGCTCGACATTTTTTGGTAACGCATATTGGGTCCGCCTGAAACAAGTTTATGATGACACACGCATGTATATCTACAAATGTATGATACGAGTTGCTTCGGGAACCAAATATCTTATATACATAGCCAGGTATAATATTAATATTCATACTATTCGTACTGGCTGTGTACTGTATATATGAGTAGAAGTAGCGTCGATCACTGCTGCACCCACTCATGTTTCGAAGGACAAACAATTGGAGTTAGACAAATACCAGGTACTTCATACTGCTTGTATACTGTAGACTGCTGCACCTGGTACCTGGTATATAGAATAATCATCGCTCGCTGCAGTAATGAAACGGGAACAAAAAACAAAGGGGGCAAAACACAGACGCGCACCACTATTAATAAAACACTCACAGGTATGATACAAAATTGGGGGGGGGGGGGGGGGGGGGGGGGGGGGGGGGGGGGGGGGACCAAAGACAAGGCATACACGGCGGTAGTGGTGAATAAATCTTAAGCCCACTGCATGACGAGCCATTTCAGTTGGTGTTGTCTCCGTTTTGGTCTTATTATCTTTCACGATGATACTTGAACAAAAAAAACATTGCATAATACCTGGTATATACGACGTACGTATCATACTCGTAATTCGAACTATTAATACCAAATACGAGTTCATACGTCGTAATAGTTTTTTTCTCGAGACGAGCCGATTTTCCTGGTATGGCTTCAAACCGGATGGTCTTAACCCTTATAGAACTGGAGTCCCGTTTTGGAGACAAAGTACTTATAATTAGAGTGGTTTGTCTCCAAAACGGGACTGCAGTCTTAAAAGGGTTAAAATGGTTACGACGCCACCGCTGCCGCTGCCTGCATAGTCATAGTCTAAAATATGTGAGATCCAAAACGAAAATTTCTTCGAAAGCCATCTTTGGCAAGCTGCTTCCGTGATTTTGCTGTACTACTTCGTTCGATCGCGCCTGCTTCGTACGTACCGCGGGCGTGTACAGCAGTTGTTCGTGTGGCCTATTTTACTTGGTGGTGCTGGTGCCCCTGGTGAAAAAAAAATAATGTTTTGTTTTGCACCTCGTAGAAAAAATACTCCCCCTCTTGAATACCGGAAAAAGTATCCCACACTGCTTCCAAGAGTTCTTAGGTTCTTATACATAGTTAGAATATACCACGGGTACTCCTAGGTCATCTACGATAGTACTAGTAAGTGGTTTCCAGGAGCGCACCAATCAATGATCCGTGGACTCATTTCTAAATGTGTACCTGAGTATCGTCCCACAAATGAGCGAGAAGTTATAATACCAGGTAACGCGATAAGAACGCAAGGCTCACTTTTGGCGAAACAGTAATAATGTGAAAAACTTGGGGTTGAAAAATCGCGCTCAGCGCCGCGCGCTACGTGTATTGTGAATAGCACTACTAGTAACTGTAGTAAACCTAATCATAACGGCAAATAACAAATGGCGGCCCAAGGCTGCTCAAGAGGGTGTCACACACAAGAAGAAGGTTTTCAATTCAAGCCTTTTTAGCTTTAGACATTTCATATTGCTTTATGTACCCATTCATTAATTTGCGTTAATTTTTGTTTTTGTTTTTCTCTGTCTCACACAGCCGTCTTGTGACCACAGAATGTTTTATCTCTCTAGGATCACGAAGGAATCAGGACAGACACTGGGTGTACTGGTTGGTGTGGTTGGGTAGAAAGAACGGGTTTAATGTGAAGACAACGCACACAGAGAGTGTACATAATATATATGTACACATACCATAACGTATGACATACCACAGGTACTGCTACTCTGTTGTATGTACAAGGTATGCACACGTATGTATGATATGAGGTTTTTCTTTTTGGAGGGTCTGGCTGTTGTCGAAGTTGCAAAGTACTTGAGGGGGGCCGGGGGGGTGACGTTGGAAGGGGGGGCGCACTCATTTGTTGCTTGCCTTCTCAGCCATTTGACCATTGACCACGCACCCCTTTCGAGACGGAGTACCGTTCCTACCCCTAATAGAGACATCTCCAACACTTAGGCGCTCATTTACGCGTTTTCTATATATTTACTCCGTCTTTTTTGCTAATCTTTTCCCCTTCCTGTTTCGACGCCTGTCGCCACCATCTATATCGTAGGACAGCAATCACTGGGGGGAGGGAGGGGGGTCGGTTCGCTGGTTGAGTATCGAGATCGAGCCCTATCTCGTACGATATTATATAACAGGTCAAGCGTAGGTCCTGATGTTCTTCATTTTCAAGCATTTTTTTCTGTATTTTACTTATCCTTCAAGCTGCTTCAAGGGAGAAGGGAGGGGGGGGGGGGGGCTTGTGACTTCAATCGCAATGAACAATGGTCAAAAGGTTTTTTTTTACTCGTCTTATCGTCTCGTGCAGTTGAAAAAAATAATTCCAATCGTAAGATCTCTTCATCCATTTCGTACCTGATACTTACTTTACTATAAATATTATTATACGATTAATACGTATTATTCCCATTGAACACGTATATATGTTGTACACCAGCTAGCGGGGGCGACGGGCGGCGGTACCATAGCACAGGCGTCTATATACGTACGTACTGTCTGTGACCTATCAGTTCATGAGCGCGCTCGGCCATGCTGCCAATACCATACGGTCACACTGCCACCTCGGCTATGATGGTCCCTAATCGCCTGCATGGTACATCAGCAGCATATGAGTACATATGGGGCTGCTATATATTATCACAGCTCGAAGTTATCAAAATAATACCTGGTAGGCTTTTGGCGCGTCCCTATAGACGAATTTGGAGAGGCCTGGGGGCCTGGGGCCTTGGGGTGTGATATCGTAACAAAAAAAAAGGGAGGAAAAAAAGATAAAAGGGCCGTATAGTTTCGTGCATACAACGGTGGTATTTCCTCACGTACGAATTTGGCATACATGAGTATGACACTCCGTACCAGCACACGCAGTGCGCGCTTATATCATACGTAGAGCCTTCGTTATGATATGATATCATGAGACTATGATACGCCTTACTTGCTGCTTGTATCATACGAGTAGGACAAACAAATGGCCCGCCAAATGGTTCAGTTGATCCCAGATACAAAACGGTTTTTTTGTTTAACGAGTTTTTCGGAGCTTGCTGCACTGCTGCTGCTGCGCTGCTGTACGTGGTAGCTGCGCAGCACAGCAGCAGCAGCAGCAGTAGTAGTCGACCGATCGATGCACAGCAGTGCGATGCGGGAGCAGTGCGATACGAGAGGTCTAGCTGGCTCAAGCAACGCCTAGCGGAACCACACGCAGAGGCAGCAGCACCGGCAGCAGCAGCAGCAGCAGCAGCAGCAGCAGCAGCAGCAGCAGCAGTGAACAGATGCTGATATCCGTGCTCCAGTTCAAGAGTTTCATCGGGGAAAGAAGACTCGCAGGTTTGGAACGCCTGTGAGCCAAACAGAACACGCGAAAGAAAACTTAACAAACCAACACTATTTCTATATAGAAAAAAAAGCGAGCTGCAATCAACTACGGAAATCAGGCAACACAGCAACAAACACCACACACAACAGCATTGCCACCGCAGCGCTACCGACACCCTGCAGCTCGCCCACAAGCTCCGCCCCCCCATGCCAACAGGTGCTCATAGCGTCTCCTCTCACCGGCGATCTGTCTGGAACCTCGTTCGCCGTGCCTGGCCCATCTCGCGCATCGTCTGCTGTATCTGTCATGATACAGACCCTTGTATTAATAGTAGATGTTGACGGTATGGTTACCTAAGCTTGCTGATTGATACCTCTCCAAGTATAGTATTGCAAAGTCCCCGACTTCGTATACAGCCAGCAAGCACAGCAGCAGCAGCCGTGCAAATGTCCTCTGAGTTATCTAGCGTGGGATAGGTTGCCGGCACGCGGCGCTTGAAGGGTTTTCCGAGGAGAGACCCCTGCGGCAGGAGCTATACGTATCGCCAAGTAGAGTCGAGTGACAGCCTAGCGTAGTGGAAGCCCCAGGCCTGTCCGAAAGCGGAGAAGAAGCGGAACGACGGAAAGGTTGAAAGTTGAAATTGCCAAAAAAAAAAAAACGACGAAAAAAAAGGAAAAAAGGAAAAAAAGCGGCGAAATCGATATTTTTGGAACGTTCCGATTGGCTAGCGACGCTCCAAAAAGTTCCGCTCAGTAGAAATCTCCGCACCGAACTAATGATAATCCGCTAATTTGCCGATTGACGGGCTTATTTGACCCGTCAAGGTCTTTCTTGACGTATTATATTGGTTTTAGTTGCGTGAGACCCTTGACGGCTGTCTGTCAAGGGAGAAAAGTGCCGTCAACCGACATATTGTTTGCTCCTTTTCCGGACATTTTTTTTCGTACCACAGATTAATAACCGTATAAATTTAAGGTACAACTGGTACCGTACGACGATATGCTCCTTGTTTTTTGCGATAATAACGAAATAATACAATGTCCCTTAATTTTACGATCAAATCGAAAGCGAAGAAGGCGGTGAAATCGTTGTGTTTGGAACGTTCTGATTGGTAGCGACACTCCGAAATGCTGCTTATTGGAAAATAACGGTTGCCTGTTGACGGTCCAGTCTTGACCCGTCAAGGTCTTGTTTACATTATCATACTAGTTTTATTTTGTGGAGGTCCTTGACGCTGTCTGTCCTGTCCGTCAAGGTAAAAAAGTGCCGTCAACGCGGATATTTTTATGCTCATTCCGAACACTTTATCGTATCAGATTGACCATAAATATAAGGTGTATTTGTTAATTTTGCGACAATCCAAATGTCCCTTATATTTACGACCAGACTGGTTTATCGTTTGATATGCGATCTAAACTCAAACATATATGGATGGGTAGAAAAAACCACCGTACGCTTGCCGTACGTACAAAATAGACGGATTTTGTATTTTTATGCCCCGCATTTTACCGCCATCATGATAGATATCATACCATCAGATCATCATCAGATCATTATCATATCAGCATAATAACGGCGCAAGGCAGCAGCAGCAGCAGCAGCAGCAGCAGCAGCAGCAGCGCAGCTGAGCAGCTGAGCAGCTGAGCAGCTGAGTAGAAGCCAGGAGGAGGAGCAGAACATTAGCAACAACAACAGCGTGCTCGTAAGCAACCCTCTCGCATTATCGGTGTGTGCGACAGCAGAGAGAGCAAAAACAGAACAAGAAGGAGAAGAAGAAGAAGAAGCAGGACAGCACAGCACCAGGATCTGATCATAATAAAATGAAAATAAAATGCCGTCTGTGTATGGTATGCAGTATGCAATGTGTATGTGCGTGCACTCATTCATACCGGGCAGTACCAGATGTCCCCGAAATCTTCCACCCACATCCTCCATCCACCATCCGTTCCAGTTCCAGTTCCAGTTCAAAGACTGCTTCTACCAGTCAGTATTTACTCTGTTTACTTCTTCTGTGCTCCTCGATCCCAGAACCCTGCTCTCTCTCTGCTTTTTCACCGGCGGTATTGATATGCACGGAGTAACTACGTACGATGATCACGGGGTGCTATCCAACTCGCCGTGCCACACATACACTGCGGCATATATACAAGCATTGCTACGATCTCGTACAGACACACAACAGAAAGAGTTCACCCTCTGTGTGAGAGCGGTATGTATACTCGTCGTACTGCCGTACTTTAAAGTATATAATAATCATATTCATACGAACCATTATCATGTACGTACGTAATAATAATAGTACGGGCTTGGCCAGTCTCCTTACAATCGCCAAGGAAGGCACCATACATACAAATCATACAACAACAGCCTTTTTTTCAGCTGGTTGGTCTTTCATTAATATTATTATTGTCGTCGGCAGCGAGGAGCTATCATATAGCTGCTCATATATATATGTATCGTGCGCGGTGCTAGCGCGTACTCGTATACCACCGTACGTTTACTCTTGAATTATTACCAGGTACTACGTAGTATGTATACTCTGCTTTATGTACGCCGTACAGTCGGTTGTCGGTCAAACACGGCTGGCTGTGTACCCTATCTATGGTAGCCCTGTAGGTAGCCCGCCCTTTGATCCGTTGACCACGCACCATCCGAGGCAATAATAGATGGTGTTCATTGTGCACACAATTCGATATGCGAGTCGACGAGGGTAGAAAGGGCTGAGGTCTTCTCGCGATAAAAATGCAAGGCGCGAGAACCGTAGTGGGGGGGAGGGGGAGGAGGACCTACTTTTTTTTGTGACCCCAGATCTGAGTTATACGACTATCATAGGAAGGAGGACAGAAGAAAGAAGGGCGAAGATAAAATAAATGGGATGGGGAAAACACGCACACACAGTAGTGCACAAACAGTGCTAAAAAGTCTCAATCCGTTGGACTCCGATTTGGCAAAAGGCTAACAACCCACCACACCTATACTACCCAAACTATGCCTTTTACCAGCACTCTTCCGCCACCCTGCATCGGGCCGGATATACGGGTAGATGCGCGCCACCAACACGCGCCGTTCCAGTTTCTTACGCATGCTACGATAGATAGAGGCGCACGTACATATATATGGTTTTTTCCGATAATTTTTTTTTTGGTGGAAAGCAAAAGTGCTATCATACTCGATGAACAATATCATAATAATATCATGACCGCAGTAGTAGTGGTAAATCATCATATATATACTCTGAAAAGTATTGCAACCCAAGATTGGAAGTCCTATGTATGTATGTATGTATGTATGTATGTCCGATTTTGGGTTAAGGAACACGATCATTCAGACATCGTTTTTCGACCAAAAGTGCTACGTACGCGACCCGCACGCCTCTTCTGGGGAAGCTCCACAGGCGTATTTTTTAGATTCTTGGGCGTCCGAAAAGTATTTTTTCGACACCTAACTAACTATCTAAAATGGTCAGAATGGAAAAACAACCAGAGCGCTGTGATCGCTGGACGATTTAGCACAAAACAATTGTTTTCTGTCTGAAATTATCCAAAAACAATCACTTGGTTTTAAAGACCCCCCCCCCCGCGAGAAGTTTCTTTGTAATATATGGAAACAACGTAATGAGCGCCCAAGTATTGGAGGTGTCTCTATTAGGAGTAGGAACGGTGCTCCGTCTCGAAAGGGATGCGTGGTCAATGGTCAAATGACTAAGGCAAGCAACAAATGAGTACGCCCCCCCCCCCCCCCCCCGC